>VZTL01029926.1:22169-34636 GCA_013400535.1 Scopus umbretta
AAAAAAAAAAAAAAGGAGGGGGGAAGGAGACAAAAGGAAGTGTTTGAGAAAAATCTAGCCAGAATTCTTCTGAAGCTGGCACCAGCTACTGAGGGTGGCTGACTGGCTCTGCTCTTCTGAGATTGATGGCCACCCTTTGCTCTCTGCTTTTCAAAGTAATGGTGAGCAGCTCGGCACAACTCCACTTCAGCACAGCAAGGGAGTAGGAGTGCTCCTTAAAGTCTTTTCTGTGGTCCTCAGAAACAACACTAAGACTCTGTATAAGCCCTGTCTTGCTGGAAAGTCCCCCGTCAGCACAGGCACTCAAGTGGGGTCTGCAGATCGATGCTAAAATCTGCAGTTGTGAGATGAACAACTGTCAGAGGGCACAAGAAAGTTTCCAGCGCCAGAATGATCAGTCAGAAACACCTACCAATTCTGTGGAGAGTATTTTAAAAGAAGATCCATGCATTAGTCACTGAACACACATTTAACTCCGATTTTACAATTTTTTGTGAGATCACAGCACACAAGCATTTTATCCTGCATCTACCTTGACTACCACCTGTGTCTTCTTTGAAATGGCATGAGTCCTTGGTCCACAATAACAATTAAACAATAAACTGATAATTATACACTCACTTCTGCTAAGACGTATGTTCACTTCAGCTGTGGTGTTGGGTGTTTATCATGGTGTTAAAGATGTGCTTGTGATCGCTGCACACAGTAAAATTTCAGTGGATTATTTTTTACTTTTTTTTTTTTTCAAGACTTGCAACTCCTTGGATACACAGTGGCTAAATAGCATCCACTGTTGTCTTTCAACATTAAAGCAATGTTGATATGGCAAAAGTGAGGTGATCACATATATACTTAGTTTCCCTCCTCCCATGGATTCTAACATGGCCTTAACATTAGGGATTCAAACTGTCCAACTGAAGTCAATGCTATTCTTTGCATGCTTAAAAGTACAGAAGGTTTATTGATTCAAATTAAAGCAACCTGGTTTAATATCAGGATATTGTGCTACTGAGTGTGACTGAATTCTAGCACTGCTCTCTATGCCTATAGACAGTTCTTTTCTTCTAGATCTTGTACTATCCCCTAAACATGATAATATAATGAAAACATCCTAAACCATGGCTACTATTGATCTTGTGCTTTGTGAAAAAATAAACAAAAAACCAAACAAACCAACCCAGACTCTGACCAAAGAATGCAAAGGAGTTTGACAAGCAGTTACACTTGGATAGATTGTTACTCTGGCTGGCCTTCTCTTCTGGGCTACCTTTGTGAAGGTGCTGGCCTTTACAAAGTTCAGCATAAAGGACACAAAGTGGGGCTGCAATCCCACTGTAAGCTTCAACTTGCTTGGCTTAAGAGCTGAGTATATTTTCTATTTGGGTGGAAGAGCTCTTGCCTGTGTAGAGCTCATTGCAAAACAAAGGCATCAAAGAATTTCAAACACCTGCCTTAGCAAGTTAGTACCACAGTACTGATGATGGAGCCTTGTGGGCTTTGCCTTAAGGATCTGTCAATTCCTAGCAAAGGAAAAAGATGTGCCACAGGGGTGTAAGCCCTGTTTGCATTCCTGGTCATACAAAAGGGACACTTCAGAGTTACCTGGGCTGGGTTGTGTCAGATGCCCAGTCTCTCTTGGAAGGTGATGGCTTTCCTTCCTTCTCCTGGAAAAGCTGGTCTCAGCAAAGACTGAATTGCAATGAGAGAGGGTTCATCACCTCAACCCCGAGAGAGTATGGATAGGATTTGGCTGCTTGAGTACAAGCAGCACTCAAACTCATACCCGCAGTGGGAAAATGGTAATTCCCTTTAAAGTGGAAAAAGGGATTTCACCAAGTTTCTCAGATAGAAATATAAATAATCAACCCATCTAAGAATAGAATATTTTTGCCAGAAAGGACTTTTTCCCTTCCTTCAGTAAAAAGTAAATTTATCGGCAGGGTGATAAAAGCTCCAAAAGTAATCTCAGCTTTCAGGGGCATGCTGGAACACCACCACAGACCACAGAATGTTTTGTGTTTGCTGTGGGACTAGTTTGTTAGTTTTTGTTTTACCTTGACTCAACATCAAGACTTTTTATACTCCCTACCCTACAAATAGCATTGCTTTCAGCTATCCTAGGTGCATATTTATTTCCTTTTACATGGCTAGACAGATTTTAGGCCAATAAAGTATTTTTAAGAACACAGTCAAAATGTATAAAAATGGCATTAGCTAAAGTATTCCTCCCTACCTAAAATGTCCTAGTCCATGGGCTCCAAAACCACCACATCTTCTTGTCTATCATTATCTTTGCCTTGTAAGTACAAGGGGGCTACCAGCCTTTTCAGAGCTCCTAGGTTAATAAAAGCAACCCAAACCACCCAAGCTAGAAGTGCATATCTCACTGGAGTAGTGTCACTTAACTAGTTAATGTTTAGAAAGCCTTTTGATATCCACAGATGAAAGGCACTGTAACAGTGCAAGACATTACAGTTATTACCTACAGATGGTAAGAAGTTCTCCCACAGCTACTGGGTGTATAACATGAAAATCTGAAGGCTGGCAAAGTTCCTGTAACATCACAAAAGGAACTGCAATGGTCTTCTACTTAGCTGGCTCTGTACAGTGAGGGTTTTAAAGGGCCTTGAAAAACTGCAATAAGCAGCAGTTTCCCAGCAGATCCAGAGAAATCTACATAATTTATCTTGCTTTTTTAATTGTGTTAGTGTCAGACCTTCAGCCAGTGGTTTCAAAACCTCTGTGCTGCTAAGTCTCCTCTTCTCATGCTCCGAATACATTTTTTTTTTCCACAACTACTCTGAAAAACCTCTCATCTTTCTGCTTGCCAGGCCATCACCATCCCAAATCTCTCAGCGTGGGATGACCCCCAAACCTCATCCCTTGGATGTCAGGGAACAGGACAGATGCACAGCCCCAGCATGGCACAAGGCAGTGTGGCGTTGGTATTCCTGCTGGTGCCAGGCTTTAGGGGGGGGTGGGGGGTATGCTGCCAGCTGCAGCACAGCTCTGAAACTCCTCTTTCGAAGCCTGCACCTCACATGTCAGGCAGTCAGTCAATAAGTCCTGGAGCAGGCTGGCAGGCTACATGCAATATGTCCTATCCTGGGGCATAGGAGAAGCCAGAGTAAGCGGGAAAGAAAGAGGAAGGCACCACATTCTGGAGCTGTACCCTGTTTGGAAAGAGATTTCCACTGCTCCTTAAGAAGCGTGATATAGCCAGGAACACAGGCACTGTCTAGTTTGCACAGCCTTTGAGGCAAGTAGAAAGGACAGAATATCATCTCTGGATAGTAAGTTTTGTGGTCCAGGGATGCCTGAAATGATAATGAAGAAACAATGTTGAAGCTTAAATTGAGTTCACAGTCTTTTATCCCGAGTTATTTCTTGCTACTATGAATGCCACCTGCACCGCTTCTGGAGCTAGCCAAATGGCAGAGGAAAATCCTGTCCAAATGTAAAGACGCAGTTATGACTACAGACAGCGGACCAGCAGCCTTCGAGCTTTAAGTGCCTCAGGGTTTTTTTTTGTAAAGTGTATGGCACAGGTGTGATTTAATTCCATCACACAAAGAAAAAAAAAAAAAAAGAAAAAAAAAAAGGTTATGCTCTTTATTGGTACAGAGAAGTATCATTTTGGTTTCTCAGGCAGTTAGGATACGTGTGTTTTTAAAGATTAACACCATGTAGAATCTGATCAGACTGATCTGGCCTGGAGAGCTCCGGTGGCAGCATGAGAGGCAGCTTGGTCTAGTGGGCTGAAAGGCAACAATTCCTGAGGTCTAATCCTGGCTGACACAGAGCCACTGCGTGGCCTTGGGCAAGCTCCTTAAAAAGACATGTCAGGTCAACTTAGGCCTAAAATTAAAATTTCACAAATATACGGATGTGCAAATACTTACATCAGTAGAAATGAATGTCACCTTTTTTTTAATTTTTAATTCCAGTGGGGAATGGTGAAGAAAGGAAGCAATATTTCCAGTTACAGGTCTTGGAGATCTTGTTTTCTGCACTCTTTGCCATCTCAGTGCTCTGCTAGAGACAGAGAGTGAAAGCAAAAGTAATCAAAAATTGCCTCTACAAAGAAGAAAAATCCTTTGGCTGTAAGACAGCACAACCTTGATCCAGAGAGCTCCTGAGCAGTGGGTGCCTGCAAGAGTTAAAAACTCATTATCATTCAAGGAATGCTAAGTATTAATTAAGTATATGCTAAGTAATAACTACAGTTCAAGAACCAGACTCTGCCCTCTGGTGAGTGCTTTCCATCACCCTTCCAGCCTGAATTAGAAGTAAGACCCACACAGCTACCCATGCCATTAAATCCAAGGGCAGGCACAGGCAGTGTTTTAGACCTGGTAGATGATTTATGCCCTGTGTGATACTAACTTGTTAATATTTATCAAGTCGCTACAGCTTCCTATGATTCTAGTTTTCCCCAAACTGCTTCATCATAATGACCACTACTGTTAGACCAGCCAGCAATGAATTATGAATGGCCCTTATTTAAAGAGAGTTTAGATCTGTGAGACATCTCTGTGTGGTGATATTACCACAATGTTACTGCACTCCCTTTAGTGATGACACTGTCTTAAATAACATCGCTTTGTTCAGTGGATTTTGGGATGCTCTTCCTTACCGGGAGGGGCAGCTTCTTATTATTGTTTTATGTAACTGTATAGCTCATGAACTTTCTAGAGGGACCTAGGAATCTGGGGGAAGGATTTGCCTTGGAAAAGAGGCCAAGCCTACCACCTTGCAAGAGTCAGGAACAACCGTGGGTGGCCTGTTATCCATACCTAATATGACAAAAGAAAATTAGCTGCCAGACAGGGAGGCATTAAAGGAATTAATACCTCTCTATGGCTTACAGGTACAGTGGGAAACACAAAACCAGAGCTAAAGCCCTGTCATTGGATAGAAACTGGCTGTGAGACAGAAATTAAAGAGGAGGAATAACGGTCAAATTTAAACGTGTCAAAAGTTGTCAATGGCTGCCCCAAAGCCCCACAGTGAGGTTGGTCCGTTCATATTATCCACGAGAGATCTAAAAATGAGTTGCAAGGTGGCAAAAAACTGCAGATGCCACAAAGTTATACACGATAATTAAGACTAGAGAGACTGTATGGCACTCCAGAGGGATGCAATAAAGCTGGGTGAACTGAGAACACAACAACACATAAAAAGCAAGGTAACACAAATTGTGACAAAGCATTTGACCTACTTGTGTACATTGTTGACTTCTAAATGAACAGTGGTGATTCTGGAAGATGATCTAGACATCATGAAAAATGAATGATAAACAGAAAACATTGCTCAGTGCACAGTTGTGACCCACTGTCAAGAAAATTCTTGAGAAAAAGTAGTTCAGAAGTGGGGATATGGGTACCAAAGGCTCAAAAAAACTTTTGTAGGACAAGAGCAAAGATGGCATATTTAAAAAGAACAAAGGTAACAAAGTAATATGTGATACCTAATGGCTTACAGCAATTAAATCAGGTAAACCTTCTTCTTAGAGAAAAGAACCTGACAGTGAAACTGAAAACAATGCAGCGATTTGATCTCTTAAGTGGAGAACTCATTGCTGCAAAAAAATCATTGAGGCAAAGAACTGGTTGGGACTTTTTTTAAGCTGTACATGATTCTATGGAAAATGAGGTCCTTCTACAGTTGTATTAGCATCTCTAATGAGGAGATACAAGCATTATACCACAGGACATAACCCAATCACTAAAATGTCAAATGTTAGGAGAGAATTTCCTGGTGAACAAGTTGTTCCTAAGTTGTCCATGACTCTGTTTCTTGCATTTCCCTTTGGATTATAAACTGTTGGCAACTCTCTTCTTATCTGGATGATAACATTGCTGTATTGGGTCAGAGCATGTCCTGCTGGTTTAATGCTGAAAGCTGTTATTAAAAAAGCAAGCAGACCAGATTGAAATGTACTACTTTAAAGCCACTAAATACCTTAAGGGCACATCTATTTAGCCAATTATCATCTCCCACTAAAGAGCTGTTGCTAAATATCAATAGATTTGAATTCATTTCTTCAGAAAAAGAGACAGAAATGCTATTATGAGACTCACACTTTTAAAATGCAATAGGAGAGATAGGGGACAGGTGTTCAGCACATCAGAAAAAAAAGCAGTTAAAGAGTGTTGCTCTAGGCATAGTTTCATCTATCTGACTCAGCATAAATGCCCAAGTATGAAGGAGAAATGAACCAGAAGAATCAGCTCTACACTGCCTGGGGTCTGTTCGCAGGGTTGTAAGTATTAGGCTGCTTCTTTTTTTTAATTAATGCTTTCCCTTTCTACATTACACTAGAAACTGTCACAGAACTTTATTCCTCAACAGCAGCCTATGGCAACCAGCAAAGTCCTCTGAGAAAACAGCCTGCCCAGAAGTGCTGAGCAGAAACCAGGAGAAAAATGAATGGAGATGAAAAGCTTCTACAGAGGAGCAAATTTTTTACTGCAGACTATTCCTTGAATTTAGCCCCTTCTCCTGACTGTGGATAACTCACAGGAAGATGATTTGATATGTATGAACTGATCCGACATTCAAATACTGCCCTACAGTCGCTTGGTAAGAACACATTTCAGCCAGGCAGTTTTTTATCAGCTAATGTAACTGAACGTTTGGGGTTCATTGCTGAAGTGCCTCTGTCAGTCATTAAAACATGTAGTGGTTTTTTTGCTCTTTGACTGGCTCATCTATACAACTGAGACAAGAAGGGTTCCTGGAAAGCCAAGAGAAACCAGTGAAACAGCACCGGGGCTTTCGTTCTCTTCAGAATAGGGGGCTGAAGAGAACAAAAATGACACATGCCAGGAAAGCAAGGAAAACCAAAGGCTGGGCACAAGTAATTTGAAATCTTACTTTGCTCCCTTATGTAAGAGGATCCCACCCAACTGGAGTTCTTCCATATGGCATTAAGTGCCTCTTCATGATTTACATGCTTTTGGGATGGTGCCTATTTGCTATTCCTACGTGCTCTGAGGAGCAGCAATTTGTTTCATGTTTTTGACATCTGAAGTATTATTCAAATTGGCGGGTATGTCCACCGAGAGCAGCACAGGGAGTCACACATGAGTGCCCTCTGTGCTCCAAACCGGCAGACTGAGAGACAGTGCAGGTCTGGAAGCTATTTAACTTAAGGTCAGAGTGGACACACCTAATAACTGACGGCACGGAACCACAGAGATGTATCCTGTTGGATGGCATGGAGGAAACAGTTCACATCTCTAATTTATTTTTTGTGCAAAACCAAACAGCCTGAAACAACATTCAAAAGAAAAAAGATGAAGGGAGGGCCCCTTACAAGTCCTTTACCTTCTCCAGACAAGATCAGTTCACAATTAGGGTCATTCTGCATTGTGTCCCTTTGTCCTTCAGCTCATGGTATTGGTGATGGAAGGGGCTGGGAATGAAGCAGTCTTTGAAGCACCCCTGACTTCCCAATCTCCAATTGCTCTGAACTGTTATGTTAGAAATCCTTCATCATGCAAGAGTTGAAAAATAAAATCTCTTGTTTGTGCTGAAGATCTGTTTTTCTGTCTTGTATCTTCCAGAAAGTGTCCTTCGGTTATGTAGCCCACAGATGTTGAAGTGAATAGCTGTCCTTTTTGTCCTAGTTTCATCTTAACTGTCTTTGACCAACAAGCTCTGAACACAGTTTTGAGCACAAACACAGGACACTCGTCATTGAATTCACACAATTGCACAGAGTGAAAGCAGGTTATCCGTTATTGTTAAAGATCAGGCAGCCCATTACCTTAGCATTTGCCACCAGAATCCCAAAAAAGGACTGTCTTTCACACACACTGTTCTCCCCACCATGAGGCAAGTTAAATCTGTACTGCTATCTCCAATACAAAGCAGCTCAAGACACCCATCATTTGCTTTGTTGTTTAAAGTGTGACTTAGGATTGCAAAGCAGAACCAATTTTAAAATCAGACCCGAAAGTATGTCACTTTGGGCTGTGTACTCTATTTTAGAAGGATCGCTTTGGTATCTGCAGAACTTTTGAAGCAATAATGAAGTAAAAGTTTTATGCAAAAAATATCAAACAATTCTAATTCTAAAGTAGCTATAAAAGTAAGAGATTTTAATCTCTCTTATCTCCACCACCCAACCTTCATAGCTTCAAAGCCAGTAAAATATTAAAAGTCACAGAAAAATTAACTTTTGGTTAACATGACCTATGTTCTAAGGAAGATTATGATTATCTACCAAATGTTGTGTTCAAGTTCAGCTTCAAACCTTCTTAAAGGATAAGAATTTGTTACTTAGTATTGTATATCTTTGATATATTTATAAATATAAAATCATATAATATGTGATTCACAGCATAGTGTTTCCCTCCCCTTCTTTACCTCCACCCCATCATTTGATGAACCATTTGGCTCCCAATCTGAATTTCAGTTCTGGGTGTCATTTATTAAAGTACTGGCTTTGACTGTGTCCTACTTTTTACGGTACTATCTACAGTTTGCACTCTGTTGCCGTTTCAACTTTACAGTCCTCCTGTCCTTCCTCCTATCCTTCCTATCCCCACCTGAAAGTAGTACATTTGTGTGCATGGGAAGAATGTCAGCTGATGCCTTGGGGTGAAACCTAAGAATTGTGTTGAAATAGTATTGCAAATTGCCCAAGCAAAGCAGTTAGAAATGTAGCAAAAGCTGGGCCTGAGCCTGCTTTTGTTGAAATGAAAGAAAAAATTCTTAAAGGAGGAGGACAGAGAAGGGTCCACTGCAAACAAATAGCAGATTAAAATATTGTAGTTCCTATGATTTCGTTTACATATGTGCTTTAAGACTGGACCAGCATCACATTGAAATTGTAACTTTCACCCAGCAGTTTTACGTTTAAGATTGTGACTTCTATTACACCTGGACCTAGCTAAAAGATGTTGACATTTCTTGAAGGAACAGCCACCGATGTAATGAACTGGGTCGCTGTTGAGTGAGCATCTACATTTTGCACATAGTATTGTGAATTTTGCCCTTAAGTGTTCTCTCAGTGAATCAATGTTACACGTTAGCTTTAGCTAAACGCATCCATGTTCATTTGGTTGAACACTGGTAATTTTCTATTACCTATTTATGGAGTTATTTTTAATTTCCAGCAGTTTTGTGGTTGCATAGTCCCCTCTATCAAAGCGAATAGCTCACTAAACCCGCCAAGAATCAAGAAATGACTGTCTATTTTTTACTTCCGTAACTAACAGCAGGGTTCTTTTTATTTTTCAGATAAAGTTAATGGATGCAGCTTTTCCAGTGCCACATTTATAAACAATTTAGTTTAGGGGCTGCTAAAGAATACTTGCAAAACATCATTTAGGGAGCAAAAGTATAGCATTTATGCAATATAGTGTTTATATCCGTGGAATGACAGGCATGCTGTTTAAGGAGACGTTGCTTTTCTGTCAAAAATTAAGCACTTTGTTATACTCTACAGTTATTCACTCACTTGGTGGTAGTTGTTACTTAAGTACCTCCTGTCTAATCTCTGTATACAGAGTTGTAGGCTTGGGAACCAGCAGAGATGCTGGTATCATTTGCTGAGAGTTAATAGCAGCTCCTGGCTCACTCCACTGCCAGGGCAACCCAAATATCATATTGATGTGGCTTTTTACGTATAAATAATCAGCCCTCTTTCTTTTGCTTATTGTTTCCCTATTGAATTATTCTGTCAGTTCTGTTTTATGTCTTGTTCATTTAGTATTACAATCACATGTATACATGTATCCACCTCTATTAACACATATTTTACAAACACGTATAATTGATGGTAGGGGAGTAATAAATGTCCATTGGGCTTTTACAAATTATCTATATAGTTCCACCTGCCAAAGTCTGTCTCATTATACTCAAGAAAGCATCAGTCCAGTGTAAATAAAGATTTTTATTGCCCTTATTGTTGATTAAATCACTAGTAGCTAGGGTGGAAGTGATGCTTGCGAAAAGGCTGTTGTTTAAAAAGAGAACAGTTGCACCTCTGATAAACTGCACCTCTTCCAAGTTACCCAAGTAAATCCTCAGTTAACCACATCAAAGGCTGCAGAGAAAGAGAGATGGGGATAGAAGAGCAAATAGGTATGTGGGGGGAAGGTTGGGGTAACAGGGCTATCAGGTTAAAAGGGAGCAAACAGTGGAGAAGATGAGGGAAAAAATATGGATAGACCACCTGAGTACGTGTGTCTGCATGGCTGCTGACATACAGTTTGTTTTCTTTTGCTTTTAATAGTTAATTCGAAGGGCAACCACTTGAAAATAAAAAAACCCAAAACCTTTCTTCTCAGGTATAATCTCCTTTTACTAAGAAGACAAATCAAGCCCCTGAGTATTGAATCATTTAACAAAACATCATTATTTCCATGGGTTGTTTTGAGGATAGTAAAACATTTTGGCCATTTGAAATCAGATCAAGTTGCATCTGAGTTTACAAGCTGTCAGTCCAGATCCATATTCTTTTTAATAACAATAAAAAACATGTTCAGTTTGTCTGGCTTTTACTTTTTATTTTTGTTGTGTCATAAAGACTCAATTTGGACTAGGTTTTGGAAGTTTTCTTTCCCCTTAAGCACTTCCACAGAAAAAAATGGTTTCAGTTTAACAACAACAACATGTTAATATATGCAGTTTGCCTGCTGTCCGTACAACAGCTTTAATGCATAGCTGCAGAGCTGTCTCTAAGACACAAACTTAAAAATCAGAAACTACGTGGCACCCAAGATCCTAATCTGGTGTAAATTAGCACCAGCACCGAAGAGTAAGCTGATTCATGTAAATTAAGGTTTTCCCTTCCTCACCCTGCATGCTAGACTCAGAAAGAGAATTTCAAAATAAAGGATCTGAAATTCGACTCCTCCTTCATTTACCTGCTTGTTACTTAATTATTGATTGAGTGTGCAGAGAAATAGACTGAAAAGTGGTATCAGTCTGTAATATATGGGTGTATTGGAACAGAAAGTAAATTCCATAAAATTCTAATGATCTCCAGTACTGGAGATTTTCACTTCTCACTGTTGATACCTAACAATTTTGCTGATATAGGACATCAAGGGGAGGGCATGAAGTAACACACTGCTTGGTGGCCTGGAGAGGATAAAAGCAATGAGAGAAAGAAAAGAGAAAAGCTCCTAGAGGAGGAAATTTTCATTGTAGTTAGCTTTGCTGGAGGAACGTTGTGGAAATAGCAAATGTGGAATCTTTGTCTAGCATTTATACCTCTAGGAAGGAGAACAGTCTAAAGAAAAGTAAAAGCAGAGGTTATCTAATTTTCTAGGGAACTCCTCTGTGCTCAGAACAAATCAACCGGGAAACAGGGTTTCACTGTAAACAGCTGTTCTCAGCATCTGCATTTCAATCACTCTCCTGTTGGGACTACAATACGTTCATATGCCAGCTGCAAAAATCAACTAGTGTTACAGTGTGTTTCAGTGTATTTGCAAAATGGAAACAAGTACTGCAAAATACATGTTTTAAGGTCCCTGCAGCAACCCAAATACCAGAGCATGTGTACCAGAGAAGAACAGCAAGAGAACAGGATCTTACAGTGAAAACTAGCATTAGAAAAGCAAAGAGGAGGTTTGTGACAAAGCGGCAAACTGACTTTTCTCAATAATGGGGAAGACTACCTTTGTCTCAAAAATCCAGCTAAAGTTGAGTGAGGATGAGAGAAAAATTCCCACAGTTCCATCTCCACCCTTCATCCCTGTCATTTATACTTACCAAAAGGAAGTTTGTAGAAAGTTACGATGCTCATTAAAAAATACGGCTCTCAAACATCCACGAAACATCTAGCCCCAAGTATCCACAAGCATGCTGGCTGCATATCTGTCTGTTTTAATGTTGTAGAAGATCAAATTTTCTAGGAAAAAAAGCAAACAACTTTAGCAGCAGGTGGCTGAAGCATAGCCTTCAGAAAGCTGTTAAGGACCATTTTTGTCTGGGAAATAAAACATGGTTGCAAGCTATGTTATTTGCACTTATTGATTCAGTGAAAGGAGTCACCTTATGTTTAATTCAAATTGCAGTCCTAGCTTGGACAGGCTTAGAACAATTGAGTTTTACAAATCCATTTGTTTAAGTGACTCTCATGGTGGTTGTTCACACTGTTCCCTATGCTGTTTTTAGATTAGCTCTCTTCTTGCTGACAGAGGCAAGAGCTGAAACAGAGGAGGGGCTGAGTGAGGGGGGAAGAGGGAGAGAAAAGTACTGGTATCCATAGGAGAGGGCCACATACGGCAGCAGGATGTAGGGTTTTGGATCAGTGGCAGATCAGACAACCAGTATCTTGGAAAGCTCGAGAGGCAGCACCATCCTTTTCAACCACCCAGCTCCACTTAATGGTATATTCAGCATCATGTGTAATATCAATAACTTTACTGCAGTCTGTATTACATCTCAAGAAATATTTCTTTTAGTCTCATTGGTGAAACATTTAAAAAAAAAAAAGTATT
>VZTL01029927.1:0-30572 GCA_013400535.1 Scopus umbretta
CTTTTCCTCATCTTTGGTGGCAAATGTTCCCCGCCCCGCATCCAATAAGGGATGGAGATTCTCCTTGGATCCCTTTTTGTTGTTAATGTACTTGTAAAAACTCTTTTTATTATCTCTTACAACAGTGGCCAGATTGAGTTCTAGCTAGGCTTTTGCCTGCCTTATTTCCTCTTTGCTTGACCTAACGAGATCAAATATCTGCTGCTGTGTCATTTTGTAATTGGCTCACAATGTAAGCTAACTTTTGTAGCCCTTTATTTCCCAATAGGAAATTTCTGAGTAAACCCCACTTTGTCCCAGGCCCATCTCCTTGTTTTCTTCCTCCCTGCTTTTAAGTATAGCCTGATTCATTCTCCTTGAGGGAGTGGAGGGAAATACTAATGTCTTAATAGTTGTGGGAGAAAGCAGGGGGGGGGGGGGAAACAGGTGCAGAAGCAGAGACAACCTCATTAAGAAAAAGCAGTAGATAAGCAAATGAAGCAAAAATTATCAGGTAGGATAAGGGGAAAATGCTTGTCTTTGAACAGGGACAACCTTGTTCTGGAAAATGGTTGATGAAGAATGGATCACAGGAGACCAAATGCTCCAGAGAAATAAATCTACTGGTGCCTAACTATATAAACATTCTACCTCTGCTACACTGATAGCATTAGCCATAATTCAGAACTCTGTTATAATCCCGCCCTTAGAATCAGATCCAAACCAAACATGCTGTCTGGAGAGCTGCTCAACTCAACACAGAGTGTTTAAAATCTGTAGAAGTAAAGCCAAAAGTGATCTCTGGAGTTAGGAGCATCTTCAGGGTCCAACAATTTTTCAGCAGAATCACATATTCACAATCACAGTTTTGAATTTAGGAGCCCAAATTCTGCCATAATATCACTTCATAAACCTGTACTTCTTGCCCTACATGCTGTTTTTTAAAATGTATTATGAGAATAGAAACCTCATCCTGTGAAAGAAAAACATGAACGTAAGTTGTGTAAGTCTTTCTGATTTTTCAAGTGCGAGCTAGGAAAGAGCAAACATGCATAATATATGGTGAGAGGAAGAAAGGTACTATTACTACCCATCTCCATGCTTCAGTTCTTCTCAATTTTAATGTGCGTTGGGACAAGATGAAATAAATATCTGTATAACATAGTTATGACTGAAGGACAGCAAGCAAGTAGCTAGAGAACTTAACCGTATACTGTAATGCACCATCAACAGCAAGCAGGAAAGGTAATTGTGAATTTCCTTTGTATTCAGGTTTTTTTCTCTCCACAAATTCCTTGTGAATCCCTGGTAAAGAGAGGAACTACAAAATGAGGCAGTCTTTTAAAACTGTACAATGCTGCTGTCAGCAATGCATCGGTATTTATGTAGGAATTATTTTACTGGAAGTACAGATGGGGGAGGGAAGGATACATGCTATGTTATTCCCTCACAGAAAAGAAAAATCAATCCATTCTCATAAATAATATACAAAATTCTCAGCAAGATCTAAATTCAATATACTTATGATGTCACCAGGGTTCTAGGCCTGACTAGCCAAAGAGCTGGCTGAGGAAAGGCTTTATTCAGTTCAATTGCTGGCAAAATCTGGGTGGACGTGATCACCCTTACTGTCCATCACAGCCTCTGGAAAGAGGACAGTTTATCCTACTCTAGATAGCTGAACAATCAGTAAGTTGCTGCAATAAGACATTTGGGGGTGGCAGAGGATTGTTCCTATTTACTTGCTCTAGGAGATTAAGCAAAACAGACGGGTGGATAGACTCTAGTGGTAGGTTTTCTCCCTTCAGCTGAAAGAGTGCCAGACTTGTACAAACACAGAAATTGCCTAGTTTAATTCAAGAGTAGATGTTGTAGTTGTTTAATTAACACTCAAAGAAGTTAATGGGCCAAAAGCATCAGCATTCAAATTAAAAATGATAGCAGGCTTTGTTCACTGGGGTTGGGAGTTTTTAACCTGCAAATCCAATGTCAATTCCCCCATTTTGATCTGACTTGCTACTTTTCCTCTGTATTTGCAGAGCAAGATAACTGAGCTACAGGTTGTTATGAAACAGCTGTATACAATGACAAAATATTTAATTGTTTTCCTGATAACTAAATCAAGACTTGAGTACATTCAAATGGCAAAATGTTGAAATTTTGCTTCTCTGGACTTCAGAGCCTTTATGAGAAATTTCATTTATTGCTCCATAGCCTTGGTTCTGATGTTTGTTTTTAATTTTGTCTTATAGTGCTGTATAAGCATAAGAATTTCCATCTGGTAGTATAGGGGAAGTCAGTAGATCCTAGGCTTTCCATCGGGTGTAGTTAGTTTAATGTTTCTACTGATTCTGTGACTAATTGCCTGTGGTGGCAAACTAGGAGCACACAGGCTCCTTAAATGGGTATGCACGTTCAGGTGTGCCTCACTGAACTTCCTTTGAGTGCTAGCTTGTTGGGTTTTGGTGGGGTTTTTTAATAATTGCTAAGGTAAGTCTGTTGCTATTGGTGCTGCTCCCCGAGTGGTTAATCTATTGTTTATCAACAGAATTCGTAATACAGCAAGTTAAAATGATAGATCATTAATTTTTCAGGGCTAGTTAAGAAAGAGACAGGGCTCTGTCTCTTGGGTGATGAGTGCGGTGGGAGAGCAGCTAGGCCATTAACAGCAGACCTTACAGAACTGCATCTTCCTCTGAGTTTGTCCTGCATTTCTGAGCTCCATCTTAAGTCTTGTGTAAACTCCTACATAGATGTACTTTCAACTCCCTCCCTGCCTCTGTATGTAGTGGCCTAGCCTCCTACTGTTGTCATGCACATGTGTGCACAGACACACACATATGCCAAAAAAGCCACCCAAACACACACCCTCAGCACTCTCCACCATCTTCACCTTACCTTTATTTAGCTGCCTATAGGGCAGGGAGCAGCATGTCCTATGGCTGGTTAAGAGCTAAGTAGATGCTAGCTGTTGCCTCCCAAATATGAGGTGGGCCATCCCAAATAAATCTAAGTTGAGCTATTTGTACTTTTTCCTCTAGATTAGGTGGGTAGAGAAGAATAGAGTAGTTTCCCCTCTCTTCACAATTGCAGGTCTTCAAAGAGCTAGAGGCAGCAGATAACTCTGGTATTTCAAGCTCTGTAGCAAACTGGATTGGAATTGACCAACCCATTGTAGCCTTCCTGGCAGGAATAGGAGGCAGATGAGGCAGCACAATAACATGAACTTCATTTTCTCAGAAAATCAAGTGAAAGAAATGCACTTTGGCGAAGTCCTGTTATGTGCATAAGCAGCTGCTTAATTTAAAGCAAGGGAGCAGTTCCAATGAAATTTCCTGGCTGTCCCATGGAACCGGAATTCTGCCTACACTGTATTTCTCCTCCAGCTGTTTTTCTGTCCCAGGCACTCTTTCTAAAGCAAGCTAACACTTCACACACCCTCCCTCTCCCCTCCCCCCCAAACCAAACCAAACTAAAACAAACAAAAAAATGACCAAACAAACCCTCCCTCACAATTTTCTAGAACTGAGTATGTTGCAGGTGATTTTAACACCAAGTGTCTTTTTGTTTAGAAATTAAAGCCTTTTCCTTATCTTCGGGCTGCCAGATCTGTGAATAATGGACTTTTTTCCCTGTACTAGAAACTTTTTTTAAAGCTCTTCAAACAGACCTTGGCAAATATTTCTGTGTCAGGCAGTAATTGAATAAAGTCCCAAGTTGCTTGATGCTGTCCCTCCCTTTTCCCCTGAATTTTTTTTATCCATTGCTTTTTACCTATAAATAACACAGAGATAGCTAGAAAGGGAAACCTTTTTTGAGAGGTGATATCGTCATCTGGCAGCTACCCAGTAAGGCCCTATTGGCTGTCAGTGCTGAGCTTCCCTGAGAGAAAGAAAGTCTAATGTTAGTTTAAAGGAAAAAAAACCCAAAACCAAACAACAACCAAAAAACCCTCAAACCAAAACCTCACTGTCTTGTGCTTGCTCTTTAAAGGGAAAGGAACAGAGAATGTTTTATCTTCCTATATAAGCAGGCATGGACAGACTTTAATGCTGCAGCTGAAAGCACTTCTCAATCCCTTTTATCACAGGACATTATGTAGAGCTGTGGATGGTACTTAATAGCAGATAGACGAGGGCCAAGCAAGCTGGCAGCCGAAGCACAAAGAGTGGTTCTAGGTTTTTGTCTGTGCAGTAAGCTCCAAGTGCTGGAAGTCAAAACTTCTCTGTGCATCTGCTTGAGTCTAAGCCTGCATCTCCCTTGGCTCTGTGCTTCAGCTGCAACACTGCAGATAAAATGAGAAACCAGCAGGACAGAGAGTTTTGTGATGTTTACCTCTAGCTATAGGATATGTCTTTCATGCTATTTTAACTGCCTCTGTGCTCAGAAATATATAGCAGAGAACTTGTGTGCCTATGTGCAGACCACCAAATATAAATGGGTGTTGATTTAATGGTTGAAAACAAAGTAGGTCAGCTTACTGCCCCTAGGTATTTTTACTTGTCCGTGGCTAGGAATTGAAGTTGTGCAATGATCTGTTCTGGCCAGCTAGGCATCCAAAAAACACCAACTACTTTTCCCACATCTTGACCCGTTGTTTTCTTAGTTGCATTCATGCTATTTTTCTAAAACAGCCTGATCTGGTTAGGATTACTTCATCACATATTAGGATGTGATATTAGGATCATAGCAATAGAATTTTTAAAGATTCTTGAATTGAGAAACTCCTAATTAGAGTGAAGTGGTCACAATGACTTTGTGAAAATGGCCTCCTTCCACTTTAAAATGTTAAAAGATGAAGTACCAAAGTTAATTACTTCTTAGTCAGCTGGATTTTACTTTTTTTTCCTCTTCTTTGCCTAGATATAATGCAATTGTATTAGCACTCAAACAGCCATAGTTTATATAAAAGTTAATCAGTTTGACACCTTCTCTGGCCTCTCTTTATTACATAGAAGCTTACCTTGGATCTTCAATTAGATATTACCATAGATATACTAAGATTAATTTTTTAATTATTTTGAAAAATATGGAGGGAGCAAATAACACAAACCTACTCTCCATTTCAGAAAGGATCCCAGCCTGAAAATAGCTTTGGTTTTGTAGTTTGGATGTAGCCAAGAGCTCATTGTAAACTTAGATAATTGTTTCTGTGCTCAAGGAAAGAAAAGAAAATGGGAAAAAGAAACAAGCTAGGAATCAAACACTAAATATTAAGTTGATCATTAGGCTGTAATCAGATTTGAGCATAGCCAAATAGTAATCCTTGTTTGAACTTGAACTTCTTGTTTGAACTTGAACTCCTTGTTCACTGCCCCATATTAAAATTCAGAACTCTGAAGCACAAAGAAGGTAACACTAAGTATTTGCATTAAAATCAAATTAGTATATCCATAAGAGGATTTATGGCCCACTACCTTCAAACCCTTAATGAGTTCTGTAAAGCTTGTCTCCAGTTCCCCTTCCCATACCTCTTGCCCTTAACATGAAGGCAGCCTTACACCAATCACCAACCAACCAATAGATGTTTCCATGCAGTCAAGGACCCGAATGCTGTGGAGGTTTTCTGATTACAATAAATTTCTGATTATGTCTAGCTAGAATCAACACACAAAAGCTGCTACCGAGGAACAAGGAGGCCATAAAACTCATACAACAAAAAGGCCTACATGAGTGGTTATATTTAGGATTGCCTAGAGGGTGATCCTGCCTAGCCAGATCTATATGAGCTGCCACCCTTTTCTCCCATCTATGTCATCTTTTGTCTGTACCAAAACCATTCATGCTTTGATGCCTACGTCCTGAATACAGCAGTAAGATGCTTACCCCAGGTTCTCTTACACCGTATTTTACCAATGCGCTTCTGGTTTGCACCAGGATGGGGGGAAGGAGGATCAGAACTTAGCTGAGCTGGAAGAAGGAAATAATAGACTGGCATGAGAAGTATCTGGAGAAAGGTAGGCTCATCCTTATATCCAGAAGGTAAACAATATTGAGGGGATGGCTTGGGCTGCCACTTGGTGTTTGAGCTAGGGATTTACAGTGTTAGTGTAATTGAAGGAGACTTACAGTGTTGATGGTTATCTGCTGTGGATGAATGTGTGTGGATTGCCCTTAACAGTAAAGAATATATTTAGCAGACTTTGTTAACATAAAAATACAGGTTTTTTCATGATTTTGAAATTAAATCATTGCTGTTGCTTCCTCCTTTCTGGTTAATGTCACCAAAATTCCCTAGGAAATGTTTCCCAAAGAGGGACTATCCACTTTCTGTTTCTGCTAATTGTTTTCATTCTATGAAATGAGCAGATAATTACTTTCTCAACTGAAGCATTTGGAAACACTGAAGTAGTATCCGATTCATCAGAAGGCAAGATTTGCTTTTCTTCATTGCTGTTAGGCATAAAATGTGACTGTATAGGCTTTATAACCAAATTCCCAGTGCATGATAAGCAAATCTGGCAAGGCCAGGGAATAGTTAAGAGTTTTAGACAGTCTTTTTCCTGGAATGATAAGGAAATAGATTTCTTTGTTAAAGCTGGTACAGTTCAGAGTTTTGTAATGGTGTGTGATGCTGCAAGGACAACGCTGAGACATGCGATTACATTTTAGGAATACAAAGCCCTGGCTGTTAAATGGAAATTGTAAGCTAGGACCAACACTTGATTATAAGGAAAGGAACAAAAATAAGCCACATTTTCTGTAACTTCCTACCAAGTCAGTAGAATGAAGCCTGTAACAAAGACGTTTTCCTTTGTGTAAAGCAATGCTAAGATAGGAGCATTCCCTTCAATGCTACCTCAATCCCTGTTGAGAGAGAGAGAGAGAGAGAAAGAGACACTACCTGCTCATTTTTGAGGCTGAGCTTAGTGTATGCATTATGGCTGGAGGAGGAGAAAGGTTCCTGTTCTTCACAGAATAAAATAAAGTGCTCTGTGTTACAGTCTCCCTCAGGATCCTCCTGGTTCTGATAAGCTTCTGTGTCTGTTGGGGGGGGGGGGGGGTGTGAATCTTCCTCCCACTGTGTGAGCATTCCCTGGGCTCCAGCTGCCCTTTAGAGGCCACACAGATGCTCAAGAGCTATAATTGCACTTCCAGATGTAATTGGGAGGTGAAAGGGAAGAAAATCGGGGGACTAATTTTGAGGCAGGGGCCAATTTTCTTCTATTTTTTTCTGTTTATTTTGGATATTGGAAGTAAGCCAACAGAAATCACAGAGTAACGCAAAAGATGTTTCTCAAATCACTTTTTAGGAGAGAGAGAAACTGTGCCAAAAAGACTGCTGGAGAGTAGAGCATGTGAACCAGTTCAGCCTATATAAATATGAGATATATGTATGTGCACATCTCCTTCTTTTCAACAGAGCATTTTAGCAAAAGCTGACTAGAGGGAAACTTCTGCAAGAAGACAGAAGGAGCGAGAAGTCAGAGGGCAGTAGGATGGGGCAGAATGATCAGGAGACCAAGAAGCTCAGAAAGCTACTGAGAAAGGCTTTGGGAGGTTTTCCTGTAACTTCTCAAAGAAGGCTTGCCTGCCTCATCCAGCATACCACAGTCTAGCTGAGCTCCGTGCTGTGGAGTGAAATACCAATAAGGAAACAGTAACCAAATACTATCTCAATGAGTTTAAATTTGAAGTGCATCCCCAGGCTGGTATTTTGAGGCTAAATAATAAATAAGACTAGAGTCCATAAGAGGTGTGACAACATCCCTTAGAGAAGATCTTATAAAACCCTTTGTATGTGTGTGCAGTCTGTTATTTAAGTTTATTTTTCTCCATCATATAATGTGTAAGGTATGTATAGCATCCTAAGAGCTGGATAGCTTTGGTTCAGGCAAGCACAGAGTAGAATGTTATCAGTCAAAACTTAAAAATTATTTTACTTTGATCTAGGACAGTTTTACTGTCCTTAACCTTCTTTCCTCAGTAGATTCACTGAAAAAAAGTTAACCAACTTCTAATAATCTCTTGAGTAGAAACTGATGGATATATAAACTGCTAAGCAAAGTCAGTGGGCAGCTTGTTGCAGACTATCTTCTTGTAAACTTGATATACTATATTACATTGAATTGTTTATTAGGAAGGAGTCTTTCAGCATAGCAGCAGAGGTCTAGCTGCTTCAGTTAAAGTCCACAGAAAATTCCCCATCTAGCTTTAATTTTGATTTTGCTAAGCACTGGTATGGTATCTGAGGGAAGTCCTATGAAGTCAAGAGGAGCTACTTCCTCTTGACTTAGTGGGAGCTATGGTATCTTGTTAAAGAAATCAGTGCAAACTGTGTAGTTCATGCTAAGCTAACATTTATGTAGTTTGAAATTATCTGTGCTGACCATAGTGCATCACTACACAGCTGAACGCTGTAGAGCCTGTGCTGATGTTTGGGTTCAGCACAACGCACAGTGAATTAGTGCAGGCTAAGGCTCATGAGTCTGTTTCTCCACCGCACAGTAGCTTGATGATCCTCTGACTGCTATGTCTTATACTATGGCTAGTCTATTAACTTGCCTCAAAACCAGCCAGTCTGTGGCCATGCTTTTGCATTTAATCCTTTATCAAGGCATTGTTTAAAAAACTGGGAGACTGTTCAGCCAACTGCAAAAAGCCTTTGTTAATAAAGTGCTGGTTATGCAGTACTTTGGCTAGAAAGTGTCCCAAGGAGACAAGTAGATGTTGAATCCTTAGCCAGCTGCTGCCTCACGTCTTCCTGCTGCTGCGTGGCATTCTGTAAGGGATCTCTCCATTCCCAAGGACCTATTTTTGTTGCAGAGATGTTTCTGTGTTAAAGATATTAGCAGCTGGATGAAATTCCCCTGGAAACTATTACAGCCTTGTTATCCAAACATTTCTAGATATCTTTCAGATATCTCTATTTACATATTTTTGGTTTCTCAGCCTGGGCAGCACCCATATGTATTTTAAGTTAAGTTCATTCTAAAGGTGATTACATTTTTTGGCTCTCTAAGCTTTTGTTGGGAGTAGAACAGTTTTCTGAGAAGCTTGATAGAAAGTTTGGTGCCACCATACATACAATCATGATATAAAACACTTTGTATGTGGTCTAATTATGGTGTGTGTCAACATTTACACGCATCTACTCTGCTGGGATTGTGTTGTGTAGGCGTTACCATTCTGTTTAAATACTGCCCAGATCAGGCTATTTACAGGAGCTTTTTCTTGGAATTAGCAGTGTTATGTCATATTTATCCTCATACGTTGCAAAGCAGGCTGCGCTACCAGGCAGCCTACCATGAATGCTATAGAACAGAACAGAGAAGTAGAGTGGGTGTGGTACAGCTCCTAGGATCCAAAGTTAAAATTCTGCACCAAGGAAGATCAGGCAGAAGAAAAGGCATGTGAAAGCTGTGGAGTTTAAAAAAAAAAAAAATCATCATAAGACAGACAAGCTGTTGCTTTAAAAACAGGATTGTGTGGAATCACCCCCAGGATGTAGGATGCCCAGGAATATCAGACTGAAAGTAAGTGGCAGAAGATTCATAGTTACCAAAAGAAGTCCAAAACTTCATTGACTAATATGAAGAGTTGAAAGAATTCTATTCAAGCATTGGAACCGGCTGCCCAGGGAGGTGGTGGAGTCACCATCCCTGGAGGTGTTCAACAAACCTGTAGATGTGGCACTTTGGGATGTGGTTTAGTAGTCATGGAGGTGTTGCATTGACGGTTGGACTAGATGATCTCAGAGGTCTTTTCCAACCTTAATGATTCTATGTTTCTATGAAAAATTGTGTGTTTTTTCAAAAAAAGTTGAAAGAAATATTAACTGTACCATACAAAAATATTTGGGCTCTATTATTGATATTTGGGCTCTATTATTGCTGGAAACATTTTTCATATAGCAGTTGTCTGGGAAATTAAAGCAGTCCACAATGAATAGGTTCCTCACAGTATCTCTGTCTCTGATAAGAGAACTCTACCAACAGCAAGTCTGGAGGTCTTATAGCTCAGTACTTTCCATTAGATCCACCTTTACTGACTTTCTTAAAGTAACTTTGTCTTGGGCAAGCTTTTTTCATTATTAACATCTTTCTTACTTCTTTACAGTTCATCGGGTTACTGAAATGAGTTCTTATCCCCTGAGAAGAAGAAATTTCACTGCAATTCAGACATCTTCGTAACATAGTAGTGTATAGCCGATTCAGGGGTGCCATGTCCTACCAATCCAAGAAAGGTGATTGTTATGGTTGACAAAGCAAATACATGTATAAATAAGATGTTTACAGGTGAATGGGAAATTAGTTTCAGTTTCTATTACTCTGTGCTTTTGCATTCTGCCCTTGCCAGGAATGAAGTGTGTAAATACTGAATTGGAAACAGAGCTCAAATTGCTATTCCTTTGTTTATGGACTTCTATTTGTACATAAAAGTTAGCTTTTTAAGTTCCTGGAGATGTAGTTCCATTACTTTGTTCCAGCTAAGACAGAAATTTCTTCAGACTTAATGAAATGTGAATGAAAGAATTCTTTACTTAGAATATGCTCAGATGTGGCTGTTAGGCTTACAACTGCTGATAAGCAGAGTAGGCATAGGAATGTTTGTGCTACTGTTACTTACTGGGTGATACTGTTACCACAGAATCAGACTGGTTGAGGTTGGAATGGACCTTTGGAGGTCATCTAGTCCAAGCCACCTGCTCAAGCAGAGCCACTTAGAGCCAGTTGCCCAAGACCGGGTCCAGATAGCTTTTGAGTATCTCCAAGGATAGAGACTCCACAACCTCTCTGGGCAACCTGTGCCAGTACTCAGGCANGTGAAGGTCCCTCTGATTGGCAGAACAACCCTCTGGTGTATCAGCCACTCTTCCTAGTTTGTGTCATCTGCACACTTGCTGAGCGTGCACTCTGCCCCATAATCCAGATCATTAATGAAGTTGTTAAACAGGACTGGACCCACTATTGATGCCTGGGGTACACTACAAGTTGCTGGCCTCCAGCTAGGCTTCGTGCCAGTTTTCACTTCACCTCAAGGTCTGCTCATCCAGGCCATACATCCACACCTTCTCTATGAGGATCTGATGGGAGACAGTGTTGAAAGCCTTACCAAAGTCTAGATAGACGATATCCACTGCTCTCCCCTCATCTACTAAGGCAGTCATTTCATCATTGAAGGTTATCAAGGTGGCCAAGCATGACTTCCCCTTGGTGAATCTAAGGGGATTCTTACACACTGTAGTTCTTTGAACAAGTGTTAAGACTCTGTAAGATATATTGTGATGTTACTGTTGGGAGAGGGAGAGCAGGAACAGAAATCACTTTCTGCCTGAGAATCTGGAGTCTGATCCTGACTGACATTACCATGTGAGAACCGGACATTTTTGCTAGGCTGGGTTTTTTTAAAGGGGATGGTTCAGGTGTCTGTGTGAGGTATGAACTATATACATTAGTAAAATAGATTATACTTTCAGTTTATCGCATGCCTTTGTCACCATTTTCTGTCCTAAATACAAGCTGGTCTCTGAAACGATGACTTCTGCAGCTTCCCATACTGGTATCACTGGTGCCAAATAAGGTTGTGGTCTCTAAAGAAAAAAGGGATTTTATGCCTGTATCCTCGAACTGAGGAAACAAAGACTCAAATTGTTTAGAAACCTATGGCAAGCAGAGAGCCCTTGACTGGCTTTCCTGCAGGAGGCAGCATTTTTCTCCTCCCAGTGCAGCAGCAGGAGAGATATTTTGTGTCCTTAGCTTTTCTGCATTAGCAATCACTGCCACCCTTTGATGCCTGCCACAGTGCCACCTGCACAGCCACAACACATTCCTTCACCCTGGTGTCTTCATCTTCCACTTCCCCTTTCCCCGCTGCTTTCTCATCACATCAGAGAGCTTCTGCCTCGGTCAAATATTAATAAGATGACCACATTTCTATTAAAACCATTGCTGGTTTTTAAGAAGTGCTTGAAGGAACCATAGAAAATTCTGATCACTTCTTGGAAATGAGACTGAATTGCAGAAATGCCTTCAGTGGAATCATTTACTGGTGCACTGTAGCATCTGTGCAGCCGCCATGGCTGTGCAGAAGATTTAAGGACAGAGCATTGCATAGCTGTGGGAACACCACATTGTATCAAGTTGCACCAAACCAAGCAGTTGCATTTTACAAGGCTCCTTGCTATGGTTTACTTTATAGCAGCTCAAATGTGGAACATTGAAACATTTATTTTATGAATTAAACTTTCTGAAGGAAAGGACAAGAATTCACTGGAGAATTTTTTAACATCCTACTCCCAAAAGCTAGTAAGTTCTCTGCATCTAAACTTAGGTTATAGAGCAAGGTGTTGAGATGTACAGAGAAACATGAGGCACGGTCACACAGTGCTCTCCCAAGCTAAATAATTTTGCTTAAAAGCAACCCCAGATTCAAGTTTTCAGCACAGCCGTAGATTATGCAGCGAAAACTGTTCTACAATGCCATGCTTCCATGCAAGGGCTTCACCTGAAAAGAACTTGCCTTGCACCTGGAAAATTAAAGCAACATGGTTTTAAAGAGACAGGGGAAGATAACTGGAGGAAGGTCAGCCTAAGAGAAGTCTGGGGACCAGACAAATGCTAATGATAACGGAAGAATGGTAGTATTAAAGACAACTGAACATAAGGGCCCTTAGGTTTCTCTTACAACCCTAACTGTCAACACTGGCTTTTGGAAGGATTACTTTGTTTCTTAGTGTCTTATATAGCTGGCCAGAAGTGTTGACCTTCACAAGGGCCTCTTCAAGCACAAACCAACAGTTATCTAAAGCAATGGACTGATGGGACAGCAAAATTATGCTTTGCATGAGCAAGAGTGTGTCTGTGTGTGCAAGGCAGGGGGCTTCTGGAGGGAGTAGCAACGCTGGCAGTGGGCAAGCCCAGCAGTGAGGAGGACGGTGAGAGTCAGAGGAAGGACATTTGCTTCACTTTCTCTCAAGCTGTCTGATGGTGCTACACTAAGCCCATGGTTGGTACTGGGAAGGGGAAGGGCAGACGTGGGTGGGCAAGGCTGGGCACGCAGGCAGGGGGGACCTTTCCAGGGGCAGAAAACAGGCTCTGTGACAGTGCCCTCAGTTCCCAGGGAAGGCTGAGCCTCTAGAGTTTTTCCGAAGTGCTGCCAGATCCCTGCCTATGATCAGATGTGGTACTTCATGGTATTATTAGAAGATTTGATTAGCAGGTGCTAAGGAGTTTAGCTCCAATGCTGAAAAGAGATATATTAGTTCAAAACAGAAAATACTTATTTGGATTTTATTGGTATTTGCACAGCACTTTTCCAAGACCTTTAGATATATCTGCAGTGACTAGTGGTTTATTGTGGTATGTGTAGGATGAACCATGATGTCTGTGTGTCTGTATCAAAAGTTACTGATGGCCTATGACTGAGCCTTCCACCCCCAGAAACAAGGGATATGTGACAGCTTAATTGAGAAATTAAACATGCTGGTAGAGATTAAATCCTGGGAATGGTGAGCAGAGGTTCTGAATAAAAAGACTGAACCAAGGACAAATTTGGGGCTTAAAGGTCTTGAGGAACAAAAGTCTGATGATTCGTCAAATTACTGACTTGCCTGAAGTGTCTTTGGCTTGCAGCATACAGTAACTTGGAATGTAGTGAGAAACAGTGCATTAATCCCCTCCCTACAGCCCTCTCTCCAGCAGAAAAAAGCCAACAATGTCAGTTTTGTTAAGAGCAGCTGCAGAGCATGAGTGACAGGTTAAATATTATATGGTGAGTCCTTTGATTTTTGTGCTGCTTCTCTCAAAATCTAGCTGCAAATGGAGGTCAGAGCAAAAGATGACTTGCTCCTGAAGAAACCAGCTGCTCAAGGGCTGTAGGTCCCCTCCTGTTATGTGACAGGGGGCCAGCACTGACTCAGCCCCTCTCCTGGGAGCTGGGATTGTTTGCGAGGAGAAATGTGTCAAGCCAGCACCTAGCCTGGCTGCTCCCATCTGGGAGCCTCATCCAAGCATGAATACTGGAGCTATATTGTCTTAAACTTCCAGTGAGTTAGATTTATGCCTGCTCTGATCTGCTTGAATTTACTGGAGTTATTGAAGGACAAGGGTGACAGCAGTATACCAGGCAGAGCTGAACATCAGGTTTGAGGCTGGGGGAATAGGGAGGTGTGGGAAGAAGGAGGGAAGTTTGGGAAGGAGCCTCTTTTTTCCATATTGTCAGGCAGGTAGCAACACCTTCCCCAGACACAGTGGATCAAGGACTGCTAGGATTAATGAGACTTCTGTTCCTCTACTCTTCACAAGTTAAAGCTTTCATTTTGAAGGTTGTACACATGACGCTATGGGCCATTCTTCCTCGTCTTATGAACTGTTAAGCACTTGCAAACCTACCATACCAACAATGTACTCTGTACTCTTCTCACTGGTTCAAACCTTTGACTCCTGTTGGCACCTCTTCTGAGCAAGGAAAGCTCTGGCCTTGACTGCCAGGCACAGGGCAGTCGCAATTCCTGCCAAAGTGCAGTGTCTGGAGTAGGGCACAGAGGGCAGTCCTAGTTTCACTGCGCATTGGCTGCAGTCGGCAGGGAATGGTTCATCTGTGGCAGATGCAGAAAAGACCAAAGCCTCCCTCCTCCTATTTCAAATTAAAAATCCAGCTCCATTATTTGTTCTGAGTCCAATCCCAGCAAATGAAGAATTCTGGCCAAGATGCTGGTTTTACCCACTGACCACAAATAACAGTAGGAACAATGCACTAGTGGTCCTCTGTGACACTCAGTCCCAAAAGACTGTGGCCTCTTCCTTATTTTTAACAAGCATATTTATGTGCTCCAAACCTCATCCACGGGAAAACAGCATCAGCTTAAATTCAGATGGTGTGAGCATGAATGACTTTGTCTGAAAAAACTAAATTTGTGTAGATCTCTAAGCATTCTTTACCAGTACAGCTAAATAAAACTTTCTTGCAGGGGAAAGGGTGGACTTCAACACTCCCTGCCCCCAAATACAGGCACAGATCTCCTGTCACGTGAATGAAATAGGCTTGATGCCCTGGTGATAGAGATCCCAGCTGTTTCAGAATTTTCTCTTGGGTGAGAAGGGACTTGCAAAGCAGTCATGTTTGTGCAGGGTTGTATTATGTCAAGAGCAGGGAGAAGAACTCAATGATTGTCCTGGCATAACAATGGCTTGGCACGGGCTCAGTTCTGCTCAGCAGCTTCATTTCTGGGGCCCGCCTGTAAGCTCAAGAGGAAAATATTTAATCAGCTGGTCCAACTGCTGTAGGGTGGTTTCTTTTTAAAAACAGCCATCAAGTTATAACATGTGATTTTTCTTCTAATGAAATAATATCCCCACCCTTAAATTATAATTTAAGGACACAGGGACTCTGATGAGCCTTTTATAAATAACATTCATAACATCATTTGCATGTGTCATACAACTGTGCTGGAGATTGCTAAGGCATTACCCTTCTCTTGAGAGGAAGTGGCCGAGACAGGGTTTGAGTGTGCGTGTGCTGTCACACCAGGGAGATGTGATGCATAAGGGTGTTGATTTGCATCCCCATCACCTGAGCTGAAACAGTGACAGAGCTCCATAAGCTGAGTTCATGCCCAGCCGTTTCAAGGGCTCTCTGGGCAGCATACTTTTTTTTTTTTTCCCCCACTTATTTCCCTTTCTAATTAAATAATTTTTAAAAAGTAGAAATTAAGAGATATCTGACATTGCAAACACTAAATTAGCGATAATGGTGTAAACAGGAGTGCTGGGGACACAGAGTAGAGAGCAGGATACAACAGAGCAAACAGGCTTGAAAAGGAGTCAAGGAACAGGAGGTTTGCAACACCCTCTCAGTCTTGCTTAAGCCTGCCTGTACACATGATCAGCGAAGGTAACTTGTGACTAAGCAGACACCCGCAGCAGTATGCTACAGGGCAATAATTAAACTGATTTCAGTTAACTATCAAAATGGTGTCCTTTGCTGACAGAGTGCCAGTAGTGGGAGGCCCCCGAGTTACTCATGCCATGTTTTGCTGGCTGTGTTCCAACAGCATTTGGGGAAGATTTCCTTGCAGAGCACTAACAGCTGTGCTGGTATATCAGTTGTGCTACTCCCTGTTCATTTGTGGCTTATTTCTAGGCCTTCTCATGGGGCCCAGTGTCGTCATAACTGATGCACAACTAAGACCTCAAAGTTTAAGAAAAAGGGAACTGAATTTCTCATTGCAGACTTCAGTTTTAAGCCCTGTAGAAACAAAATATTCTTCCCTCCTCCCCAAAATACTAAGGCTAGCTGCTGAGGATCTGCCAGATCAAGCTGGGAGCTGATCAGATCACCTGAAGGCATGTTTCTGTGTACCAGCTGCAGCAGAGAGCAGATGGCTCTGTGTATAACTGTTAATGGCTTTCCAAGGAAAGTAAGGGATCACCGATATCTGGAGGGGCCACCTAAGGAGCAGGATGCTGCCACATCTTTGCCATGAGCTTGGAAAACTTCTCAGAAGAGAGGGCAGTGCTAGGAATAGCAGTTTCCCTTGAAAGGAAATTCAAATTCCTATAAACCACATATTTTAACACAAAAACTGAAGTAAACTATATGCCTCTCCTACCCATGTTTTCCTTCTCCATCTTGGTCCATTGTTTTTCAGCGGCCAAGTTTTCCTCAGGCTACTTTTTCTTTGCTTTTTCCTTCAATTGAATTGATTCTTTGTTCTCTTCTTGGAAAACGCCTCCTTCTTCCTACCCCCATAATTTTTTTTATCCCAATTCTCCTTTTTTTCTCAAAAAGTGCAGCTGAAAGAGCTGTCATGACCACACAGTGCCTACTTGTGGGGTAGGAGTGACCACTGGACACTGGGATGCAGGAGAGCAGAGGTGGGATTCCCCTCCCTGGCCATTAGGTACTTACAGCATGGATGTGTGTACCCATGTATAGTTAGTGGAGAGAAATAAGTGTTTTGAGAGCACAAATGCCCCGAAGTGTGTTAGATTGTGCTAGATTATGCTTTAGGTTGAGATGAAACACACCTAGACTCTTTAGTGTCCAGATCAATCAGGGTCATGACTATATTTAATCAATACCTCACTCTTTGACTCTACTGCTGACCTAGTGGATGACTTGGGCAAATCACTTACCAATCTGCAAAGTGGAATAATTTTGTGATTTGACTAAAGACTATAACTTAGCTACAGCAGGATTTGGCTTTGTGCAGTGCTTTTATCCTATATTACTTTTGCCTTCTTTTTTAACCTTTGGACTCTTTTGCAATAGGAAGTTGTGTCATTTCTTTAATTGGCAAAGGCTGGTCCAACATCTGCAGCCACAGGGATCAGAGCTGGAATTTAAGACCCCTCTCTTTACAGGCCACAGCTTCCTTTGTCCAGAGAGCAGCTAATCCCTCTCTTCCCAGAGGGCTGCTGCTGTTTTGGGGAAGAGAGAGATGGAAGATGTCGAGTGTTTTCCTCTTTGCTTAGCTGCAGTTTCCTGTCCTCACTACAGGAGGACACTAGAAAGGTTCACTGCATCAAAACAGCCCGCCAAGCTGTGGCAGGTAGGAGAGGTGATAGGCAGCAAACTGGCCAGAGTTTGCCCCTCAGTTCTTGACTCCTTGAAGGAAGATGAGTATAGTTCAGCTGGAAACATCAACATGTCATGTACTGCCCAGAGCAAAACAGCTGGGCAAGAGTATCTGAACCTGGACAAAGCACAAGGCATGGGTATAGGGCTGAGCAGAATGCTCAGCAGAAAACCTCCCTAATGCAGTGGCTTTGGCAATGTTACCAGGTCTCTCAGTTTCATTATGGATTCATAAAATTTAGTGATATGAAATTCTCAGTCTGTTCTCAAAAACAAACAAATCCCCCAAACAAAAACAAGTTTTTGTCAAGGAGAGAAAGCTGGCAAATACAAACCATAAAGTCTGAGACTCCAGACAAAAAAAAAAGGTTTGCCAGCAGGATCCAAAGTTAACTGTAAAGTTTCAAAATTTTACTCAATCCTATCAACTTCTAGGGTCCAATTCAGAGATTTTGAGCATTGCTGAATCTCCTCTGTTTTGATGAGTGTTAAGACACATCAAGATCACCCCATGATATTTTCTCTCTCATTCCTTGCTTTATCTGACTTTTTAATTGCATGTCAAATCTGAGGTCACCAGATGCAGCTGTGCTTGCTTTTGCACAATTAATGAACTGCAGATTAGCACAATTGAAACCATTCTGCTATTTTCATCCATGCTGACTTTTACCCAACATTTATACTCTTTATTTTTTCATCCCACAGCTTTACCAAATTCTTCTTTTGCCATGCAGTTCTCTGCTAGGCTGGGTTCTACCATGCATAATTTCCCCACAGGAACATCCTGACATGTTCCTGACATGACATCCTAAACATTCCCTTTATAAAGGGAAGGACTCTTCATCCTCTGCTTCAGTGATTGATTCGGTTTACAGCTTCTGTCAATTGAGGTGCTAGTAATGTCCTTGAAAAACACCCCACGTGTTCAGTTCCATGCACAACAGATGAAATAACAGGATATCTAGTTATTAGTTTTCTTATACACTTCTGGCTTTTGGTACAGGGTGTATCCAATGGAAAGATCTTTCTCAGTCATCATTATGGTGACAGCTTCATACATATGCTCACTGTGGAGGCATTTGCAGGGACTCACTGCTCTTTCACCTCTTCCTGAAAGGCAAGAGAGCTGCACAGTTTGAGGTGCCCACAGTTAGCATTGTTTACTAACAATGTTAGTAAAACATTGCTGTTTTAGCAATGTGCAATCTAGCTCATGCATGTTAGACTGCAGGCATGAAAATGGCCTGCACCTGTCAGAGCATCAGCTTTTAAATAAGACAAGATGGTTCTGATGTTGTGCAGTATATTGTGGATAGCATTTCTAAGTTTGTCGGTTAGGTCTGCAGGAACTTCGATTCTTGTTAGCCCGAAGATTTACAGCTTTCAAAGTACGCTGCTGAAAAAGTCTCACGCTGTGATGGTGTGACGAAAAATGCATGAGAAAGAACAGATTCGCAATGCAAACCCCTTTGGTTAGATCTTCTCTCCTTTCACTTCCTTCCCATCACCTGAGCAAAAAGCAAACACAGAACAGCAAGGACCACAAAAGCAATTGTAGTGCAGAGAAGCTGCTTATAGTTCTAGCTCAGCTGACTAGTTCAGTTCTTCCTACTGGCACATTCAGGCTAAAGTAGAAGCTCATGCAGAAGATATGTTTTCCATATCCTCAGACTTTTGGCAGTTCCACACACTAAAAATACATTTGAGAGAAAAGGACATAGTCTGAAACCCGCAAAGACTGCCTAAATTTGAGGTTGCAGAGTGACCGAGTTTGCCTTGTATCATTTGGGAGTGGGCACCGGACAGGCTGTGTCTGTTAGAGTGCTTTCTCCAGTTACATTTGAGCTTGTGGGTTTGATTTTAACTCCTAATGTCCTGGTTTCAGCTGTTTACACTAGTCAAGGACTTTTCAGCTGCCCATGCTCTGCCAGGTGCACAAGAAGCTGGGAGGGAATGCAGGCAGGACAGCTGATCCCAATTAGCCTCAGGGCTATTCCATACCACCTGATGTCAAGCTCAGTATATAAACTGGGGGAGCTGGCCGGGGAGGGAGTGATTGCTGCTTGGGGGCAGGCTGGGTGTTGGGTGGTGAGCAATTGCATTGTGTACCACTTGTATCACTTGTTTTGTATATTCTGTTGTTATTATTATTACTTTCTCTTTCTCTGCTGTCCTATTAAACTGCCTTTATCTCAACCCATGGGTTTTAGGGTTTGGGTTTTTTTTTTCCCCTCCCTGATTCTTTCCCCCATTCCACTGGGGTAGGGGGAGGGTGAGCGAGCGGTTGTGTGGTACTTGGTTGCCGATCAGGGTTAAACCACAACTTTTTTTTGTTAGCCCTGCTAGCGGAATTTACTCTGCTTGTGCTCACAGATGCCTTTCCTCTATAGAGTCCTTTAATTATGAGGAAATGCAATCTAAATATGGATATAAATTAACTCCTATTCTCTATGCTACTAGCAAAGCTGCAGCTGGCATATGAAGGCAGCCTTGAAGTGTTCTGTTCTGAATTGCCAGCTGTTTTTCCCAGGAAACATTCCTGGAAAAGAATATATCAACAATGTCCTGGAAGACATTTGACTAAATCATTTAGCACACAGTGCATATGATATCTTTAACTTTATCTCTGTGCTGTAACATCTAGTACACTGCTGTTGCCTGCACAGAGTGTACTCTTCTGGCTGAAGTTCTTGTTAGTACCAGTTGAGCTCTATGTAACCTGGGAACAATCTGTGTTTCCTGTAGGTCATACTCTGCTGTGTGTGCCACAAAGGCACTTACGCACTGGAAGATCTATCCCACTAAGACAGCTGGTGGCTACCCAGTGCTTTTTAGTTTCTGAGATTTTCAGGATCACCTTGAAAGAGGACATATGGAATACTGTTGTAAACAGGTGTGCAAACAGCTTTGAACTGGTACCATAAGCCTTTACAAGATCAGTACCACGCTGATGCAGATATGCAGCCCTGCAGGTGGTGAAGAAAATGTTCCCTGAATGACAGTCTCTGGACACTTAGGAGTGGGATGCAGGAGTGAGAAGCATTGAGAAGACTTAGGGGTTCAAGTTAACACTAGCCAATTAAAACAAGGTATTCTCCCAGAATGGTTGAGTCTGAAAGTAAAGTACATAGAAAGGTCATTAATAACATGTAAAGGATCTTGCAGCTGCCCAGGATGTGGGAAAATAAATGTGGGTTGTTGGTGTTTTGTTTTTTTTTCCAAAGATCATATCTCATCTTTAATTCTGTGTGTATAAAGCCCTTGCTTTGTAGTTTAAACAAATTGGTACCAAAAGTTAAAAGGAAAAAGCTGCTCTCAAGCAGAAGCATACTTGCATAAGAGGAGGTATTTGTAAGTATGAAGCTGTTACCCCTTTTAGTTTCTACATTTTGTTCTAGAATAGAGACCGGTGTCCATCTAAAGGCAGAAGTCCTTGTTCATGGTTGTAGGGTTGCAATGAAGGGAGTCCAGCATATGCTGGTGTAACTATTTTGACATGTAGTTGTAGAAGTATAAAACCAGGCTTGATTAGGCCAAAAGTTAGTGTGGAAATTCATTAGTAGTGGCTGACCTTGTAGAACAGTTTGTGCTTCAACTCCTGGTTCCTGCACAGTTGTCTTTCTGAATTGTCACCTCATAAGATTTGTAAGGCTGAAAGTCAAAGATTTAGAAGACTGGAAGGACTTAATATGTTTTTAATGCAGACAGACTTTTGATACAGTCTTATCTTTGAGACAACGAAAATGATTTAAATGTTTTCTTGCTATTTTTCCCCTCAAGACACAGGTTGGATTTTAGTTTGTTGCTGTGTAAGGCCCAGTTTGAAGCCATGGGAAAGGAATGAGATACGAAACAGTTAGGAGACAAGGCTGAGCGCAGTAAGCTGAAGAAAAAGGAGTGTCCCAACAGAATGAGAAGTTTATGCTGAAGTCTTTCTCTTTTCACCCCCATCCAAATCTCTGATTTGCCCTTTGCTAATTGGCAGTCTTGTGATTAAAGGAGCAGTTTGACTTGAGGATAAGACTTAAGATCCTAGGAGAGATGAAGCCTTTCATAACAAGTTTGACCTCACTGTGGGAGGGCGAATGCCTGCTCTCCACACCTAATATCAACAAAACAGTATAAGTTTTACAAATAGTGGATTGTTTGCTAGTGTCATTAGTTTTAGCCTAAAACAATAGCCCTTAGCACTTTTCCTCTGAAGATCTGTTGCTGCTGTCATGCATAGGATTCTCTTCATTGACACACGAAGCTATGTGTCCCTGAAACAAATGGCCGCTGCAAGTGCTAATGGATACTGTTTCTGATGTCTACTAACAGGTCTGCAATCAACCTGTCCCAGTCAAATGCAGGTCAAGCAGGTGATTACCCTAGGTATTGGATACTATGATGAAGTCAAGAGCCATGCCAGTCTGCAGCTGCTGTGGAAACCATTCATGGTTTGCACTTGCACACAAACTCTGCAGTGTTCTACTCTCCCTAGCAGCAATCCAGGAACTGGAGTTGAAGCCACATGTTGTTTCTAGCACATGATCAGAATTGTGCCAAAATCTTTTTCATGCTTAGAGCTGGAGCTCAGAGCCTCCTCTCCACACACAAGTTTGAAGGTTGGTCCTTGAAAAAAGAAATGTCTAAAAGGAGAAGAAAATGTTTTGCTACCTATATGACTTTTGGCAACCTTTTGCTTGTTTAATTGCAGAGTGTGTTCAGCAGATGTCACTGAGTTAACCTCAGCAGGCTACTGTGTGAAATTGTCCTTAAAGTCCTGCTGGATGTATTTGCGTTGTCTTCTGATACAGTTCAGAACAACTTAACATAGCATTCCAGAAATCCATTTAACTGCATTCTGATATTCAATAGTATTTTCTCCACCAGAATCTTTTAAATGTCATGTACATAATACCCAGCCCAAGTTTAGGGCTGTTCAAGTGCTTGTGCCCTTTTAAGTTTGGGCCCCAGTGACAGAAAAGTTCTGTTATGTTAACCTTCTTCCAGGACTCTGCAGCATACATTCTTCTTTTATAATAAAAAAATAAATAACATTTTTAGAATAAGAAAATGTTAATACTAAAATAAATGCAGAAAAATTGGAGTCCTTGTAAGGTTCACAGATAGGACATCTTATGGAGTATTTTCCAATTAATATCAGATTCCTTCTCATCTCAGACCAAACTGCATCTAGTAAAAATGCCAAAGTAAACTAGGGATAATAGCTTTACAATGGCTATGTTCCTGGAAGCTGCTTCTTCCTTACCTGTGTACTTCAATTTTTTCTGCACCTTCTTTCTCCTTTTCTTCTCACCCCTATCTTGACCATATCTGGATGATATTCTCTTTCAGTCCCCTCTAGCTTTTTGCTCTGGGGTTCACTGCAGACACTCCAGACTCAGATCTTCCCTTTTTCATATTACCAGCCTCTTGAAACATTTCTTCTTTGCTTCTCTGGACCTATGTGCATTTCCCTGCTCTTAAAATATTAAAGCAGTGTCCTTTTAGATAAAGTTAGCTAAAAGTACTGTATATTAGTTTCATTGACTATGTTCTATAAAAAGCTGTTACAAATATAGCTTTTTCCAAAGGAAGTATAAGCAAGCTAAGAAATTCAGATCTGTCAGATATAAGTACAAATATCCACCTATATTCAGGAAGCCATGAATAGGAGTATTTACCGTGTAAGTCACTTCAGTTTGTGATTTACTAGAGCTAGACTTTGTGCAGGTTTTTTGCTGAATGTGATCTCAATACTAACTGAATGTGTGTGTGTTTTTGTCAGTAGGAATGAGTGGCACAAAGAGTGCAACCTAGAGTGAAAAGAGCAATGATGTTCAACTTACCTGTGGCATGGCAGCAGGGTTTCCCCTTCTCTCCAGCATGCTTTGTGCTGCTTTCTCCAAGAACTTAAACTACCAGATAAGGGTCATTCCTCTGGGACATTTTCCCAGGCTAGTTAACCTCAGTGCTATGAATTATTTTTTCCTTTGGTGATGCTGAATTCTTCTTTGCTTACTCTTTTATTGCTCCTTAATCTCTCCTCCAGACCATTCATCCTGATTATTGGTTAGTATTTACTATGTCAGGAGGCTTTGGTCAGGAGAGGAAGGGCCTCTCTGTTCATGAGGAGTTTCAACCCACTACTGGTAGACGCATATCTGAATGAGGAGCCAACCAGAATTAGCACCACTTAGCATACCCTCTGCATCTCACCAGCAAGCTGGTTTGGCTGAATGGCTGCTGGGTGGTTTAAGTATCCACCTGGCTGAAGAACTTGCATGGAGACAGGGTGTGTGTGCATGAGGTATAATCTGAGGTAATTAACTTCCTGTCCCAAAATAGGTGAGTGGCATGAGTTCTGATGGGCTCAACACTAAGGCATTGCAGCAATAAATTTCTGATTATTCGCGGTAACAGGGCTTGAATGAAATGCTCTGCCCTCTAACAATGAATAAATTATTTCCTTCTTCCTATACTCAACCAACGTATAAGTGTGTAATCCACCTTTGAACCTTGTTATCTGTTGCTGAGATGCGGATTTTGTATCTAGCTGTTGCCAATTCCAGCCTGTCAGAGAATGACCTGAGAACAATACTATCTTCTGCCACTTTTCATCATGCTGAGTCAGTACCACAGAGGATATGATTTTTCAAGTCTAGGTTTTTTTGGTCATAAAACAAAGCCTTATTCCATTACTGACTAGTTCTGGTACTTAAGTCCAGAGTTTCCTCTCTCCAACTAGTGAACACATAGATCTCCAGAAATGGGTAAGGGTTAACTGGAAATGGTGATTAGAACAGGGAATTTGAATATAGGAAGAAAGTAAAACATAAGTCACGTGTAAACTCCTTTTGAACAGTAGTGAAGGTGGCACTTATTCAAAATGCTTGGACTTCGAAGTGCACTGGACAGAGTCATTCAATGAGGTACGAATTTTGGATGTGGGCTGAAAATAGCTGAGTCTGGAGAAAGCTGGTCTCAAGTCCTGGTTAAAGACTTCAGCTTAGAATCTGTATCTTAAAAGTTTCCATCAGAAAGCATTTCAGCTCTGCCCCAGTCAGACTAGGCTGCAGAATACGGGGATACATTTTGTTACTTTCTACGTTGCATTTATCTTCTGAATGGGAGGGAATTCTCCGCATGTCAGTACTTGGCAATGAGATTATCGCTTAAAGGAAAGTTTCACATGTCCAGATGTGCTTCAAAATCCCCCTAGATTTTGAGGAAAACCAGTATTTTTATCAAACAGTGATCTCAATGATCATCACAGTTCTAGAAAGCTGCCAGCTGAGCTGGCTTTAGAGTCCTGTGTTTTGCAGAAATTGACACTGAGAGAGATGCTCGCTTAGTTTACTGAGCTTTAATGGAGCTATTTTGGGACCTGGAACTCCTGCTCATCAGCCACATGCTTCTGGGCTAAATCATTCTCTCACCAGATTGTTTGCAATTAAGCTATTCTGTCTCTAATGGATTGTGGGCACTGTAGAGTAATTCTGGTTTGAATGATCAGACACACAACTAAGTGACTTATTGCTACATATATCTCTAGCTTTATGCATATTTCTGATATTGGATCATACAGTCAGCCTGTACACAGGCTAAAGAGAAGTTTCCTGTTTCTTTCTCTTGTTCTCAAGCCTATTGCCTGAACCCGCTCCCATCTGCTTGGCAAAGATGAGTTGAACCGGCTGTACGCTCCCTGGACGCTATGTCTGGAATACATCCATGTTTCTCTAGACTTGCAGAAATATTACTACAATAGCAAAGGCACTTGTGAGTCAGATTTAGCCTGCCGGACACTTGCTTCTGGTCTGTCATTTCTTCCCATGGAAGACATTGAAAGCCCAATAAAATAGCAGGTATTACCTAGGCATCCAAGCAGCACCATAATAGGAGATAAACAGAGATCCAGGGTGCTTGTGGCTGCCAAAGAGAAGGATGGAGGGAGGCAGGGAGGGAAGGAAGGAAATGTAGTTCAGGTAGTGTAGTCATAGCTGCTGCTGTTTGAGAGTTAGTATCTCCCAGCAGCAGTGCCAATGGGTATCTGCTTGCACAGGAAGAAGCTGTAAGCAGGAAGGAGTTGGGACAAGGCCAGTTGTAGTTCTCTGGAATGGGGGGAGACCAGGCTGGGGGGGGTGTGGAGGAAGAAATCTTAAAATCCAAGCTGACACTGCTGCTGACTGATACTTCATGTAGGCACTAAAGAGGCTTATAAAGAGGTCACTACACAGCTGCAGCAAAGCTTTCATGCACCCTCAGTTGGACCATTCCCATAGAACACGACTGTGCTCTAAAGGGAATAGAAAACCCATGTGCCACTTCTCTGACCAAGATCAATATGTATTTTTCCCTTACCTACCAACCGTACAGACTTGAGAGAGAGAGAGCTATGTCTAAAGTCTGCAACCAAGCTCTCACCAGGCCTTGGTTTTGTTGACGCTATGTGGATCCATTTGTGCAGTCCTGAAATGTCCCAATGAGGACAAGTTCCACTGGGGTATGGGACCCTCCTGTACACAAAGCTGTCTTCAGGACTCTTTACAGTACAGGTTCTTCTTCTTTTGCCTGGGAATGATGGTGAAGATTTTAGGATGTCTGTCAGTATAGAAGGCGGCCTCTTGGCCAAACTGCACACTTGTAAATTTTGACTGGTTTTGCTCTGTATTTTTTTAGCTCTCTGCTTACAAACCCAGGTTTACTCTACACAACAGCAGAAGCCTCTGAGGGAAAAGGAAATAAAAGTTACAACAATTTCCTGTTAGAAATCTTTTAAGATTAACCAAAATAGCTTAATCACAAACTGTGTTGTGGCAGTGTTAAAATTCAATTATTCTTACTAAAAGAGATGAGTCTCTTAGAGGAAAGCTTTGGATCTCTTACAGATTAATACTCCCATCTTCAGCTGCTATTTCTGCTCTTGATAGTTCACTCTGTGGTTACAACAGATGAGGCAAGTAAAACTTGCAGAAACAGTCCACATTTGTTGACGGTAGGGAAAAAAAGAAATATTTAGCTATATGGACAAGGCAGGAGGGGGGCAGTTATGCCCATGTATGTCTTATGCGGACAGAGCAGAGGGGCAACTAGTTGCATTTATATTATGGTACCACAATACACCACAAAGCCATCACCCTATTTGTAGCATAAATATAAATATATATGTAACATTGCAAAAAGTAGATGAGCTAAATTTTCTTTTAAAAAAAAACCACCAAACCAAACGCAACAATTTGCCATGCTGCAGCCCTTTGCCCACAACCCCTCCCACCGAGCCCTGTCACTGTAATTCTAAGAATATGCCACTTTCAGCTTTTCTGTGTGTCGCTTATACTGTGAACTCCTTAGCAGTTTTATACATAAATCAACTTCTCCGCAGTACTAACAGAAACCTGGCTTGTCTCTGAGGTCATCTGATATTTCAGATAATTTGGATTATGAGAACTATCAGCCATAGCACATTCATTTTCAGTGCTCAGTTCTTTGAGTTTGTGCTGTGTATTTCCAGGGAAGGATCAGGCCACCCATCTGCACATCTCTGGTTGCATCAGGGAGACTGCCCTGAATCTTCAGCGGGTGAGGTACTGGCCCTATTTACTGAGAAAATTTGTTAAATTATGTCCAGACTTTTGCAATGCCAACTGTTCCTCGCAAACCTGACACTTCTGGGGGAAGAGGGAGGGGAGTTTCCTGAGGCCTCTCATGTATCTGTCATGATGACAAGTTTCTTAAAAAAGAAGTAGAATTACTATAAGCCATTTACAAGTCTGATAATAGCAAAACAGAAACTGAAATCACACATGCAGTTCTGCTAATGAGAGGTTTGAGGTTATTTTCTTTTAATTCAAGGGCCATTTGACAGGACTGAAATCCACTGACTCATAAGATCTTCATTTATTTAGAGTCTCTAAGGTGAAGTAATTTAAAAGAAAAATTGTTTTCTGAGTTTTCTTAGCCATGCCACTAACATGTCACTTGAATAACTTGATAGAAACCCCAATGTTGATCTAAACCAATGCTATGAGTAAACAGTGAAATGCTAGAAAAAGGCAACTACTTTACTGGAAACTCTTCATCCAAGGGCTATTTCTGCTGCACAGGCTCCAAGCAGCTGCTGCACAATATGACGTGATTATCTGAAGGCCGTACCCTGGAGTAAAAGGAACACTATTGATTTTAATTTTGAAGAGTTACTGAAACCTAGGAAGAAAGGGAGTGAGGGATTGTTAAGTTCCAGGTAAAGTAAAACAGAGGTAATGACAACTGCAAGGAAGGCAAGTGGATGGGCAGCCAAAACGTCTGACTGCCTCTAAAGCTGCATAATTCTGTACCAGCAAACTTCGGGGAAACAGTCAGGTTTGTTTTCCAGGAAGAGATAATAATGTAGAAACCTCTTTCTTGTGGCTTTCTGTAATCACATGGAGGGATGGTGTTAAAAGCCAAACACGCACAGAGACACTCCCTTTGAACTACAAAAGCACAACACATCCCAGGCTCAGCTCACTAAACAGGTTCTTTACTGAAAGTTACAGTCATCTCTCATGTTGAGCTGACCTCCTGTACCTCTTTTAAAAACAACTATTTTAGTAGCCTTTGCTGTTACAGTATTGTCAGGACAATTCAAGCGTGCAGGGAGCCTGTCACTGGAACTGACAACACGAATGTGCCATCTTGCATGTTTCTCTTTAAATATTTTGAGCATATTTGACCATAGCTGTGCAAATCCAGTTAAAATATTTTCACTAGCTGAGTAATCATTTCCCCAGAGCTGTGCCTGGGAATATTTTTCTGATGTACCATAGTATTCTATTTTATTTCAGACTTGTAGGTCACCGCTTGCTTCTAGTACAGGTTGAGCTGTCATTTTTTTGCAAGTGTATGGGCACAAATAAATTTTTCTTAGGAGGGCCGAGTTGTTTGATGCTGTGTGCACTACATCTGGAGCACCTTTAGAAAGCACAGGTATACCAAGTTCTGCTACACACAGAAACACAGAGACAAGTCTATGATCCTAGCAGGGATTTTTGTGTCACAGAAGTGCATTACTACACAGCAGAACAGTGAAAAAGTTAATTTGCCCTGCCCCAGCCCTGCAAGGGCTGATTCAGTTGCATTGAGATGAGGTAAGACTGTGTTGTGACAGAACAGTTGCTTTGCTAAGTTAGAGCTAACAGAGGGAACGCGTTATAGCCCCTTTTGTTCCCCCTCTGGCCCTCATTAAATCTGTGCCATCTTCTTCAACCAGAGGGACTAACTGAAGCACAGCAGACTCAGGCACCCAGCCTCTGCCCACACCTCGCCGCTGCTTCCCTGCCTGGGGAAGAACGTCCTCCAGTGAGATACTAACTACTGCCCTGAGGAGTTCCTCTCGCAAATGCCACTCTCTTACCTCAGTTCCAAACACTGAGAAAGCTAAAGTTTTTTAAAAGTATCCTGCAGCAAGATGAAAGGACTTAACAGCTCCTGTGCAAGAAAATAGGAGCATACTGGCCTAAAGTCTGCTCTCTCTTTTCAGGGAATTAACCAACAGGCAGATTACAACAATCATTTTCCAAATTATAGTAACCAACCACATTTTCTGTGAAGATGATCCTAGATTCCAGTGAGTAAAAAAAGTTACTGTTCTTTTCCCCCCCTCCTTTCTTCCTTTTTTCCAAGAACTCAGTATTGTCTTGTATGCCTGCTTTGGACCACTAATGATCTGTACGTACGAGTCATCCGAACGAAGCCTTGTGGTAGTCCCTGCATGTGCCTGCTGTTGGCCAGAAGGCTTCAATTCTTCAAGCACTCAGAAAAGATTCTGCTTTTTTTTCCTGTTCAGAAGTCTCAGACTGGAGAAACTTTCTGGAAACTTTCTGGAAACTTTCTCTCCATTGCCAATGGCCTTTGGATCAGATGCTTAGGCTCTTATTCAGCTGCACCTGTTTCCCTGAGGAGAACTTAGTTTCTGGAAAGCTAACATCTGATGGCCCTACCCATGAAATCACAAATTAAATCTGACCTGATGCAGAAGATGTAACTAGGCAAATAAAATAGACTGGTTTTCTCCAACCTCTTACTTTTTGTGCAAAAGGGATTTCTTACATTTTAGCAAAAACTCAGCAAAAACTTTTGAGATCTCTTTTGAATTCAGTTTTGCAATCACTGTCAACTTTCTGCAGCAACTTCAATGGGAATTTTGCCTAAAGAAGGACTGAGGAAAACTGAGGCCTTAATTCTGTATTGCTCACTAATGCAGATCACTGTAAATCTGAAATCCAAGAACACTTGGATTAGTCAGTGGCATGTGTTTTCTCTTGGTCAGTCTTTTATTTTAGTCCATAAATATTCAGCCTTAATTACAGCTATTTTGGTTTGGGTTGGGGTTTTTTTTTCCCCCAATGAAATCTAAATTTAGCATTTAAATTTTTATTTTATCCTTCCTGGAGAATTAACGGAGATAAAGTCTTGCACTCAATTCTTTCTTCAGCAGGCTTTTCATACCAGCAAGGCCATTTCCTTTTTGTGACAGAAGTAGCAAAGTCAATCACTTTCTTTGGATCCTACCTGCCACATTATTAATGGACTGTGAATGATTTCTCTCAGCTCTTGGGTTCAGCATTTTATTTCCAGTATGATGCTGCCAAATTCAACAGCAGGCTCCTGCAATACCTTTTCAGTGACTCTGGTCAAGATTGAGAAGTTTGTCTTTTATTGACATTTTGCATGACTTATTTGCCAGATCTGGTAAGCAAATGGGAGCTGGTACATCCTAGAAGTTCTTCCCCTTCTGTAATACACAAGGGTGTTTCTTGATTACAATAGTGTGGAGAGAAATACAAAAATAACAGAACAACTCGTAATCCTAAAATCTGAAAATTTCTTATCTGTCCCAACCACGTACTGCTGCTGCTGTTTTGCACTGTTTCTGACATTTCTTAGATGCTTTTTTTAGCCTTTTTAGCTCCTTAATGTGACATGACTTGCTACGCCACCTGGACACTCGTAAGTCTATGGGGCCGGATGGGATCCACCCGAGAGTGCTGAGGGAGCTGGTGGAGGAACTTGCCAAGCCACTCTCCATCATTTATCAGCAGTCCTGGTTA
>VZTL01029927.1:30947-43770 GCA_013400535.1 Scopus umbretta
TCTGGAGACGAGGAGGCTGAGGGGAGACCTTATCACTCTTTACAACTTCCTGAAAGGAGGGTGTAGTGAGGAGGGTGTTGGCCTCTTCTCCCAAGTAACTAGTGATAGGATGAGAAGAAATGGCCTCAAGTTGCACCAGGGGATGTTTAGATCGGATATTAGGAAAAATTTGTTTACTGAAAGAGTGGTGAGGCATTGGAACCAGCTGCCCAAGGAGGTGGTGGAGTCCCCATCCCTGGAGGTATTAAAAAAACGTGTAGATGTGGCACTCTGGGACATGGTTGGGTAGTCATGGTGGTGTTGGGTTGGCGGTTGGACTAGATGATCTCAGAGTTTTTTTCCAACCTTAATGATTTTATGATTCTATGATTTCGATACAGAGCAACTCAAAGAAAAGTTATACTGGCCATGCTGTTGAGGGTCAAGCTAGTTGGACTAAGTCCTTCAGGTTACCTTTAACACTTCAGTGTAGGGGCTACATCAACAGTATGGATGAGCCTGCTTTTTCAGAGCAGTTTGATTATCAGTTTGAGTCTGGAGGATCAACCACTCAGTACAATATATGTGTTACAGGAATGTACTGAAGGCACTCTAGTGTTTATGTAATTTTAGGAGGGAAGTGGAAAGAATTATCTAGTATAGGTAGAAAGAGGAGCAGGATCTGCCATGTATGAATAGTTAAAGGAATTACCTTGTAGCTCCTTGGATGAAGTGAGACCCTTTTTCAATTTCCTTTCAATAAGTAAATGCATTTGACCTACCAAGTAAGGACACTTCAAAGTGTATCAAATCACCATTTTATGGAAAAACATGGAAATTTCACATAGCAACATCATAATGAGTGAATGGGCACCACTTTCCCAATGCTAAATGTTTCCATCATTACTTTCTAACAGCTCCAGCAATCCCTGCTTTGGCTCTCATTTACCTGAGTATATTCCCAGTGCCTCACCAGATATGGGAAGTGTCATCAGCCCATCACGTGTCTGTGTGTGCCTATCTACACCACACCCACCTCCTCTCTTTTGCTTTCTCCCAGTTGCTGCCAGCACATGTTTCAGCTGATATGGGTGCCTGGCACTCCTACTATCAGAATTTATGTCCGTGGCAGATAGATTCAAGCTTGCCAACCAGTAGCTGGGTTTAGACCATTATCAAGCCAAAATGACTAATGACTAATGCCTGCTGACAGCCAGAGTAGGCTGCCTTAGAGTCAGCTCCTCCAGTACTACGTAACTTCTTACAGGTGCCAGTATAGACACAGGGGGAGGAAGTCTACCTACCTCTGTCCTTTGCTGTCATCCAGCTCCAGCAAGTCTGTACTTGCCCCCTCCCCCTCTGAAAGGACAGGGCAGATTTCACAACTCATGTAACAACACTTTTGGAAATCCCACAGGAGGAGACACAGAGATAGCAAAATGCCACGATAGTTTCCTTATAGATTTCTCCACAGGAAGAGGGGAGAAATCCCCCACTCCTTACTTACCGGTGAGGGCATGGTCTACTTCACCTGCAGTTTTTCCAGCTTTTTGAGGGTGAGGGAGCTAGGAAGGCCACCCTTGTTATTCTGTCCTTTCTCTGCCTTGCTTACTTGCAGCCTGGTTGCAATGTAGCAGTTTTACAAATCTCCTGAAGCCAGCAGAGGTTTTTCTTAAAGAGGATTCCCATTCCACAGATTGTGTGTGAGTGCAGATAAAATCCTTAAGTGTCATTGGGGTGGGGAGAAGAAGTGTGGAGAAGAAGAGGGAATGGAGTTTGTGACATGATTTCCCTGTCTTACATCTGTAGAAAGTTCTCTGCAAACCCTTGTTCATGGAGAACAACTGAGCTCCTTTCCATAGGAACTGGTAGCTAGGTATTGGGCAAAAATCCAGTTATGAGAATTATAGGGCATTAGTGGAATACAATACACAAATTTCTCTCTGATTTCCTCTTTCTGCATTGACAAGCAAGAGCAGCAGCCTTCTGGGACAAGGTGTCATCCCAGTACACCAAATTCTGGCATTGAGACCAGGCTGCTGTGTGCTAGCTGGAGAGAAGCAGCTGTTTCACTGTTGGGAGCATGTCTCCATGATCCACAGCAGATCAGATCATTGTGTAGTCATCAGCAGCAATGTATGAGGCCACTGAGCAGAAATAAGTTTACATGGAACAGCATAAATGTATGATGTATTTCTGTGGGGGACTAACTAACAAGAACTTCAAAGAAGGGGCCTTATTCTCAGCATGGGAGGCTTAATAGCTCTTTCTCAAGTCAAATGGCAAAGCAGTCGTCCAAATGACCATACCTGAGCCTGGAGTTCCTTGTGCATTAGGGAAGGCATATATGAACTGAAGAATTAAAGGATTACAATTATGTGAGTAGGAGCCTTCTGTGAAATAGAGTAATAGAAGAAGGGAAGGAAAACCCCTCAATAAAACTAAAAAAAGCACATTCAAACAGTACTATTTCCAGGCAAAGCATCTTTCCAAGAGAATTAATAACCAGATGTCAAAATCCTGAACCAGGTATGACTATGGCTTTTAGCCATGTCCTTTGGGATTTTCAAAATAAATCAAAGGAAAGAGCAAAATCCTGAAATGAAATCTTAGTGTTACTCCTATCACGTGCTGAAAAGCAGAACAGAGCCTCTAAACATCCGAGTGCTAGCAAGCTGCTGAAGTATAAGGACAACCAAATTCAAATTTATCATTGATGAGGTGGCAAATAGAAGACTAATATCCTGATCTGCAGTTTGATTCTCCTAAATTAGGTCATACACTTTCTGTCTGTTTGCAAACCCAAGAGTTGGTGAGGAAGCACTTCTGACTTCTGGTACTGTAACACCTGAACTTCCTGTCAACTACCGACACCCTGTTTCTGTTACTGTCAGAGCTACACAGCCACTTTACAGTCAGATCTGATTAGCACAGGCCAGGTGGCGTTATTTGACAGGTTATTATGCAGTGAGTAAGCTTTTCTACTGAAAAGCTTACTCACTGTGAGTGAGTAAGTAAGCTATTTCTACTGAAATCAGTGCTCTTGACTAGTCCTAGGAGGGAGAATGCCTGTTGTGTCAGCCTGATACATTCACAAGCTAGTCCAGCTTTTGCTGCCTCTACAATCAATTGCAAAACTCCCTCAACAACAGTAGAGATTCATGGAGGTATCTAGTACTTGAAAAGTTCTCCTTTTCATACTTTTGCTCTTGGAAGTTTGTTGTGTTAGGTATATGGATGGTCTTGCCCTTTTGTAGCATTCCACAATCAAACATGAGAGTCCTGAGGTGGTAGTTGTATTTGCCAAGAAACTTTTCTTCCCCTAGTAGTAGTAGACTAGTAGTCTAGTAGCCAGAGCACTTGCTTCCAAACAGATACAGTTCTGGGAGAGTGGAGAAGGGGAAGGCACTTTGGTCTGTGGAGGCTGTACAAACAGTAGTGCATCTCTCTGGACTGAGCAGAAGAGAGCAGGGGAGGTCTGCAACCTGTTGCTTCAGTTGCTCCCTGCACCTGAGAAATCATGTGATTTTGTCATTGCTCCAGAATTATTTCTGGATTGTAGTTATTCACTGTTAAATCCTTATTCCTTCTCCTATGCACACTTAAGTCTCCAGATGCTTAATTCCTTTTCCTGGACCTGCTCCTGGGTTATCAGCTCCATTTCCTACAGTGGCTGTAGCAGAGGTCACAGACTGGAGTATTTCCAGAGCAGGACTAGTGTTTGCAAGTCTGAGCTCTAACTTGATCATTTAAGGATATTTCTTTCATTTAAGCTTACAGTAAAATTAACAAAACTGTACTAGGTTTGGAATATTGACTAGCTCATCCTCCTTAAACCTCTTAATATTGAACCATACAGAGCACAAAACCTGAATTGATTTGTAAAGCAGAAACTGAGTTCAGTGAAAAGCTGGTTGTTCCCCTCCTCCACCATCAATAACAGAAGTATTGTTTGATGATGCTCTTTTTCCCTTCTCAGCCTTTAATTTCCTGGAGGATCATATCTGACCAGCAAATTTAGAGAACTGTGACTGTGAGATATGTTCTTTAACTGCAGTGATTCTGGTGTAGTTGTTTTACAGTAAAGTGTGCTGTTTGTTGTACACCCTGCGTGGAACAGGCCACTGGCTGTTCTGTTTAGATTTGTAAGCATTATGTCTCTTTAAAATGGCATTAATAGCAACCAGCATTACCACATGCAATTTAGCTGTTTAGTAGTTACTGAGAGGAGACAATGTTTATGCCAGCTTTTTCACATAGCAGGTCAATTATTTTGTTAGCACAGGCAACAGTATATTTGTATTGTGCAACTCTTCCTAGGAACTGAACTGCACTGGAGGACAGGAAGCCATGGGAAGCAGGATGGACTTGAATTAAAAGGAAGGGAATTGTTTTTCTTATGTTTCAATGCCAGTGCCAGTTGAACTAGAGTGACATACTGTACAAGCTGTGCTTCTCATTATGCAACTAAGCAAAAAGAAGACCTGCAAGAGATTAAAGTAAAAGTGAGTAGTCTGTAGTTGTTCTTGTTTTGAGTTTAGTTTCTTTTCCCTTAATCTGTTTCGACGTGGTGACATGTGGTCTCCACAGGTCAAACCTCTAGATTCTAGAACAATCTTGCAAGGTGCTATTTTACAGAACTTCCTGGGCTGCACTTGGCCAAAGCTGTCCTAACCTAAATGTATAAATGACCACCTAACCCAATGGACTGTATTTAAAATTCAGCCACTTCTGTATGTTTTATAAGTAGTGAGGAAAAGATACTTTCATAATCTGCCTGTTACATAAAGACTTTATGACTCAGACTGCTGGAGTTCCATAAATACTTTGCTCGTGGTTATTTAAGAAGACACTGTCTTATAAAGGTGTTTAATAGGTGTCTCTTCCCCCTCCTTTTTTTCTCTGCAATCAGCACATTATCTTAATTGTGCACTGAATGTGGATTAAGCTTGAATAAAAGAATGCATTCATTTCAGCTCAAGCACTAGAGGCTGTTAAAACTGACCTGCAATAAGTTCAAGCTTCAAAAATTTGGACCAACAGAAGTATAATCTGTATGGCTATTAATTAAGTGGCTTCTCCAAGTCCTCAATAAGAGCTCAGGCCTTCACCATTGCCAGTGGAAACGGAGCAGTTTTAGGACTATGCTGGATTATGTAACTTGTCTGAATCTTCAAGTGAAAAGCTCAAAGCTGGCTGTATAATTGTTCTGCACTTAGGACTCCTTTTTTATAACAGAGATTACAGCTGGCAAGAGAACTTGTAAGAACCACCTGCATGCCCTTGCAGCTGTTATTCCCTCTATGCAATTCTTTCAAAACCCAGCCCATATTTTCTCTGGCTCTCTCAAATGCATTACCTCCTTCCAAAATTTCACATCCTTCAAGGATGCTTTCCTCTGACATGCTACAGCCTTCTCAGATTTCACACAGAATTTCCCTTTAGTGAGAAAACATTTTCTCTCAAGGTTAGTTTTGAGCTCAGTTCTGCTGACTTCACTAGAGATTGAATTAGGTCCTGTAAGAAGCCCTGAAGGCCGCTGGCCATTAGTTAAACCTGGCATTTGCTTCAAGCTCGCCCTGCAGTGATTTTTTTGTTCCACCAATGGCCAGCATTCAAGCTAGTGGAATTACACATGCACTCATAAATTCACTCAAAGCCTATTTATACCAGCTTGGAGCATGCCTGTGGGTTGTGTTTAGCATTTATATGCAGTTGCCTCTGGGCTTCAGCTGGGCTTGTATATAATATTAACAGATAATATTAATATAATAATACAGTGTAACTACAGCAGACTATATGCAGCAGTCAGCTTTTCCTTTCACCTGGATTAGAAGTTCAGGTCTGGCAGATGAACTGTGGTATTTTAAACTTTAAGGAGTCAGAAGAGATTATTCTTCCCCCGTAGAAATATCACTGCTAAAACCTGTCTGGCTCTTCCTATCTGGGCTTCTAGTCCCAACACGTATTCTGGACTGATGTGAAATGTGCTGCATTGAAATTACAAAAGATGAGATATGTAGGAGAGCAAGGAGAAAATAATATATATGGCTGAGAAAGGCAGCCCTGGAGTGTGTAGTCCTCACTTTATACTTAATATACAGACATAGCCTTACCTGTTCTCTTCACTTGTATCTTTTAGTGCAGATTTGGAAGTCCTAAGCTATTTCAGTATCTGTGATATAAATTGTCATTGTATTCACCTTGCTGATGAGCTTCTGTGTGGTTTTGCATACAGTGCATAAATTACACTTACCAGGAAGAAAGATTACCTAGGTTTTATTAGTTCCAAAGCATAATAAAAAGATGCATAATACAAGTTGCACAATTCACGTGGACAACTTCTTCCTCATTAGGCATATTTGTTTTAAAAGTACATACAAAATAATACTTAGGCATATCACAAAATAATCAGCAAATACTTCTTGATACCTAGGCCTTTGTACTTTTATTCCCCAGAGTTAAAGGCTCTTCCTAAATACACAAGCGTTACAGTAAATCTTCCAGGACTAGAGCATGATACCCATTGCACAGGTAAGGGAATGAAGACATGGGGAGGTTTATAAACTCAGAGTTTGAATCCAGAGACTTTTATTCTACTGTCAGAAAGATGCGAAATTTGTTGTGGTTTCAGCAGGATGGCTGTAAAAGGACTAGAAAGAGAATAGACCATAATGAACTAAAAAAAGCCAAACCTCTCTTTACTGAGTACTCTGTTACTGAAACCCTTGCAGTGTTGCCTAATGGTCCAAAAAAAGATGATACACATTCCGTTATGTGCTGTGAAAAATTAGTCTAAATTATTGATACAGTTAAAAGCTGGGGGCACATTACAAGGTAAAGTAGTATGATGTATAGAATAACTTGTTGACAGAGTCCAGAATGAAACTAAAGGTTCCTGATACCCTGGAAAGGGCTCTGTCCATGAGTCTGAGCTGTAACTTTTCACTCAAGCTATTTAAGAATAGGTATTTTGTACACACTATATAATACAAGATTCCAGAATCACAGGGTGGGAGTTAGTTTCCTGTTTGGAGTTCAGAGTCCTAAGCTTCATTTCAGCAGCACTTCAACCAAAGGCTGAATTTCTGTTCTTTCCTCTTTTCTTTTCCTATCCCAAGTACTTCTGTGGCTAATCGGAGCATCCTTTGTGCCTTACAGCTTCAGTAGGCCCTTCCAGTTCACACTCCTTCTCACTCTCTGCTCCTAAAACAAAAGCCCTCCTCCTTTATTTGCATTCAGTCTCTAGAGAAAATCCCTCTGACCAGTATGTACATAGCTTCTATTCTATTTAAGGCCAGAGAGGCATGTGGGCCACTCATTCGACTTTGCGTATTAGAAGATATCAAGTGTTCCTGGTGTGTTCTGTACTAAGCTTAAAGTCCTCAAAACTGTGTGTCCCTGGCAGAAATTTGAAGACATTTAAAGTCTCACCAATGCTTGAGACCTTTGCAATCGCAACACACAAATTAAGTGAGATATTCTTATTTAATTCCCAAGGACAAATGACACTGCAGCCTGTTGAAAAAGCCATCCCTTAACAACACCCCTTAATTGCCAATCTGACCTGGACTCCCATCATGACAGTCAGTCTGGCCCTGAAGACAAACAGGCTAGCTGAGAAGGTCATCCGCACTGCCCCTTGAAATGCTTACTGTATCTGGCTTCTCAGGCTTTAGAGGAAGATGGAGAAACCCAGAAATCACTGTCCCTGTGTGCAAACACTCATATCATCTCTGAGCCTTCTTCTAGTCTCCTGCTGCTTCAGCTATCCACTCCAGAAAGGAGTCGACTGCTTTTTACAGTGAGCTGATGAATTACAGCAGCAGATGTACATATGTAGGTTGTTGGAAGTGTATACAAACCCAGTGTACAACAGCATACGGAATGCTGTAGAACAGTTTGTGCGTAAGGCTTGAGATGGCTTAGACAGCTCTGCCTTCTGGGCCAGTAATGAGTCCCCTGTAAGGTCTAAGATTTCTCTCATTGCAGCCGCCTTTTTCTTTTTTTTACTGAGTGGAACTTAAAGGAATAATTTGGCATAACTGACAAATTACAAGAACAATCTCAGTTGTAAATGCCATTGTACACCCATAGAGAGGAAAACTATAGCAAACTTACGCTGAACAGCAAGTTGATCATATGCTCTATTAACACAGCTCAGCCAGTCACTAGCTTTTTCTGCACAGCAACAGTAATGGGAAAATTCACAGCAGCCAGACGCTCTTGTATGAAAATGAAAATTACATTACCAAATGTGCTGGGCTGAGAATACTGGAACTGAAATTATTACCTTTAAGAAAGGCAACATCTACTTTGCATGCAATTATACAAATAGGGTACATGAAATACATACAGGTGATAGCTATATGATACGTTGCAGAGCTGTGGACTGCAAAAGCGTAGCTTGTGCTCTGGACTACTGTGCTGTTATACTGTCTTCTCTGGGAAAAGCTGCTGTTGGCTGCCAGTTTTACAGAGACACACTGACAAGTACTTTCTCCTCTTCCTACAAAACCATAATTCTTCCTGCTATTTCCCTTCTTCCTGGTTTTCCAAAACAAAGACGACCTGCATTTGCCTAAGATAGTAACTTATACATGGTACATGTAGTCACAGGACAGTGATGGATTTACCATTAATCACAAAATTGTTGACTCACTGCACGAGATTAAGTAAAGAAGATCCCTCTACTTGAAAAGGGAAATTCCTATCTCATGGCTGAAAAAGGCTTGAGGTACTAACTGTAGTTTCAGTTTGTTTTAAGCAGAAAGCAATTGCTATGTAATACTTGTAAAGCTTTCATGGCTCACTTCATTTTACTTTGTATAGCTGGCCTTGTTGGGAACGAGGAAGAAACCTGGGAAGGGTTCACATAATGTCTTTTAGGCACCTAATTTACAGATCTAATTGCTCCCTGTCAGTTAGGCATCTGTCTCTGAAAGCTTTTGGTTTGCACCTAAGTCAGCTGTTTAAAGTAGCTGGTGTGAACACCTTACCTGGTGAGAGCAAATGGGAGCGTAAGTGGGACAGAAAACCTAAAATGATCTCTGAAGCATTTGTCAAAACTATTTCTGAACAGATCGTGTGTGTATAATACATGCCAGGAGACTCTAGCAAGAAGGTTTACTGGTTTTTGTCTGGGGAGAGCTAAGAAAGTAGCTAGTAGTCTTACTCCTTGTGTAGCATATGTATCTCCCAGATTCATCCTAGTGATAATGTTAGAGATCATACCTATCCTACTTCAGCGTCATGAATCCATAGGATACACGAACTCCATCTCCAGATCTCTCTAGACTGCCTGAATAGTGATGGTATACGGGCAGGTCAAGAAATAACCAAATGAGACTGTTTCACTGAGTATTGCGAAATCTGTAAGCCTTCGTCAAGTCTGTGTTGTATTTTGGGAGAATATTTTATGTTCGACTCTGATTTCAGTGCTCTATCTGGGAAACAGAAGTTGTTCAAATCCCACAGGGGATACCTAGAATCTCAGCCTGAAAGTTCAGTCTGACTCACATTCCAGTAATAATTACTTTCTGCTCTAGGGAAGCTGATTTGGGGAAAGTTTGGCTACGGTGAAAATATAACATAGTTATCAGTTCCAGTTTGAAGGGCACAGGGGACACTTGCAAATACTCTGCAGAGCTGGAAGGAATGGGGGCAGGGAATTGCACATAATCTCATATATACCCTTGCAGTATCAAAACTGAACAGCATAGGTATGGTTTCACATCACCCTCAACCTGTGAGTTAGCTGGGGCTCTATCAACTAAGAAATCTTTGTGATGCAACCATAGCTCTTAGATTTAATTTTAAAAAGACACTTATATTTAAAGATACTTACACATTATTTAATAATATGATCTATAGAAAAGTTGATCTTCCCTGGAAATTAATTTCACTGGACCTAAGATTTCATTCCAGATGTTTGTATGTTCTGATATGATAAACCTGCAATTGAATATGGTTAATATTTTTATTTTTCCCACAATATATGTAAATGTTGTGACTAGAGCAGACTTACCAAGAGAAATAATGGGTCCACGGTATCCTCCCTATCATTCTGCATTCACACCATGTCTTGCAGAGTGCCCTTCAATTCAGGATCCATGGGAACAGTACAGTGCTGGGAACTCCGCACTCCCGTGACTTCAGGCAGCTGCTGGCTGTCCTGTGCTAATGCTACCTCTAGGGTGCCTTTTAGACCAGTATAGTAAAGCACCCTATTTTCAGTTTAAACTTTGTGAAAGATGGAAAGGATTGGTGAAATTATCTGAGATCTTCAGTCTAAGGTAACTGAATTCAGCGGCTTCCTTTACAGTGACAATGTGAAGTACCTGCCAGTACACTGGTAACTTTTCACTCTATCCTGACTTAACCTGGGAGCATTGTAACCAAATTAAAGGATGGCTTTATAGCTACTGGAAAGTACAGACTTTGTGATTTGATCCCACTTGTTCCTTCCTTCTCAAGCTATCTCCCTATCCACTATTCTCTGCTTCTGCTGGCACCACTACTAAATGTCCCAGCATTCATCACAGTAAAGCCGCCCTTTACTACTATCTCCTCTGAAAATTTGCTAATTATTTTTCCTATTTTTTCTTGGTTGCCACTACGTTCATTCTTCTCCTTTCTCATCACGAACATGTTCACCTGTGTGCATATTATGTGTCTTGACCATTGAAACCACTGATCTCTTTTCTGCTACTCAAATTCCACAGCAGAGTATCAGGAGTATCAGCAGTAGAATAAAGAAGGGCCAGATAGTTGTTTGCTTTTCAACAGAGGATGTCCATTTATACTATGACAAGCAAATAAATCAAAGCATAGAAATTGAAGAGATTTGACAGCATCTAAGTAAAGGCCTAAACTACTTATCCTATCCAACTGGGTGCATCTTTCCAGGTCCTTTGTCTGTGTGGCCTGCACATCTTGTTTTAGTATGGTAGTTACAGTTTCTTCACTATTTGCATTTCAGCTGCCTGAGAGAGGGAGGAACTTGATTTATAACAACTTCAGATTCCTCTCCTTTCCAAATATGCTCAACTAAGACTGATGATCAAGACTTTCCTCTTTCCTCTCTTGTTACCAAGCTCAGTAAGTCCTGGGTGGTGACTAGCTCACCTTACATAAAAGAAGCCAGCCTTGTGCCCAGTCCTATTCTGACAGGTAAGGAGAAAAAATGTCCCACCATCTACTTTAGGGCTTTTTTCCCTCTGCGCCTGCAGTCATGCCATGCTGCTATTGTAATCCCAAATGGCAAGAGAACTGTGACTGGCCAGACTTGTTGATGATCGGAAAAGGTAAGTTGCATTGTAATGCAGCCAGTGTGTTAATTGGTGGAAGAGCACATGGAAGAACACAGTAAATTCTTTAGTGCCTGACATCCTTCAGTTGCAATTTGATGTCTGTCTAAAAACTCTACTAAGTTTAATTACACATAAGTGGCTTTGATAATGTTTGCTTACGCAGCAGGCATAACTATGAGCTTTGCAGGAATAACTTCTGCACTGCAGAAAACTCCTGGTGAAACTTCTGTGGCCTTTTTTATATACAGGAAGTCAAACTAGGAGAATGTATTGGTACCTTCTAGCCTTCAAATCCTTATGGCATGCAAAGATGCTGTAAAATATAAGTAAAGGGGCTTTGTGGAATTAACGTCCCATGGATGACCACTAGATCTGATCCACAAGTTGCATTAAGCTAACAACACTGTATATACATTCTGAGCCCAGGCAGCAGTGCAAGAGCAGAGGTGCCTGGGTCAGAGTGTCCTTTCAGGCATCCCGGCACCATTCTGGATCTGCCCATCGAATATCTCCCTGCAAACCTGAGCATGTTTTGGCCCACCATATTCAGTAGAGACAACTAGAGGCTGTAGAATTCAGAATCATGTAAACAAGGATACTGTTAAGATTAAATCAAATATCCCTTTCCTGTAACAAAAATAGAACTAAAAAGGAATTAATTCCATTGGGAAGAAAGAGGCATTAAATGAGTATTTCTATGGAAGAAGAGATAAGTGTTTGGCAATAGATAAGTGTGTAAGAAGCCTCTGATTAAAAATATACTAATTGTGTAAAGAAAGTTCCTCTTTTTTTACCACTCAGTCAGAACTTTACTTCCACCGCCATGTTTGGAGGGATTATGCATACCTACAAGCACAGCACAGTGGCCAGTGGATCTTATTCAGCCAAAAATGAGCAAATCTTCAGAGTTGGTTTCTTTCAGTTAGCAGCAGAGAACAAAAAAACCCCAAACTCTCTGTTAGCGAAGGTGAACCTTTGTGCTCACAAGCAGAAGGCCAGGCAGCAGTGATTCACAGAAGGAGACAGAACTTTTTTTAAGAGTGATGACTGGATTTTTCATTCTTTACATGGCTGGGAGCTACAAAAAATACACCTGTAACTGAGATTAAAATGACCACAGAAAGGTGACCCTACTTTGTCTTGCTAATATTATCAAGGCAAGCAGAATGAAGGAAGCTGAGAAAATAGGGCTTGTAGCACTGTTACTTGTTTGCTCTATTCTGTTTGGCTGCTATTCCATCCTCACAATATCTGCTCTTCTCATAGCTGAAGACTATAGGGTAATTGCTTTGCTATGCACAAGCATCATCTCTATCATTCTTGTCTTCAATAACCACATCCAAAGCATGTCACTGAGGTCCAGAGGGGAAATACTTCTGGTGTGTGGCTAACTCACTCATCTGTCAGTCAGGAGTTTATATTCTGACTCTGGCCTTTGCTGCTTTGCCATACTTGAGCAGTGGTTACATGTTGGATGAGTGGGAGACTCTGGGCTTTTCTTTATGCTTTTCCTGGCTTCAGCTGGGATAGAG
>VZTL01029928.1:0-13479 GCA_013400535.1 Scopus umbretta
GTAGAAAGGTGAAAGGGGCTATATTTCAAATAGCCAGATGATTTAGTTCAGTTATGAAACATCTGACATAATGTTCTACAATTAAATATTCATATAGATTGGAGAGCTATCTTATCTCTATCCTGTCTTGAGAAGTATGTCTCCTTTAACAGAAAACAGTCATGTGCACTTAGAGGACTCTGGTCACACTGAATTACAGGTCATGATGAATTATTTTTCCACAATTTCTGAAGTCCCATGGTATTATCCTCCTTTCCAAACAGAATAAAAGAGTTACAGATCTACTTTAAAGACTGTAAATGACTTAGACGTGAAATGTGCTTGAGGGAAGAAATTCTTACATGGGGTAAGTCTGAAACGGATGTTGGTATGGCCTTGGCTTAGTGTAAGCTCAGCAGTATTAGCATAACCTATACTAAAATGGCTGGAACAAGCAGCTTGGGGGCTATAGACTAGCAGAGGTGAACCTCAAAAGCAAAAAGGGGCAAAGTATATCCAGTGTAAGCAGTTTTGATATATTAAGAAATCAAAATTAAATTTACACAGTATAAAAGGAGTAGACTTAAAAAAAATAATATCAGCAGAAATGTTGAAATAGCTATTTAGAATATTATACTCTCTTTGCATAATTTGCAGTTAATATAATACTAGCATTCTTTGCTCTCTCCTGTTGGCGTGCTTCACATAGATATTATCTACTAGTTTTAGTGTTTGACTGAATTGTCATTCCATATATTCGTTTAAGACTTTTTGTCTTGGAAGATGCTTAACCATGTATTCTGCTACTTTTCAGTGATTCTTGTTTGAGTGACACCATAGGCATTTAAACAATTTAAATTGTTTCAGCTTACCACTGTAAAATTCTATAACTCTTGTGATGATTACAGTTATACATGAAGGTTAATAACTGAACTTACACAGATTTTAAATGGGGAAAAAAGTGACAAAACTAGATGAAAAATGTAGTTTTGATGTCGTTGCTGTGGAATGGCTGTAAAAGATGTATGCATATAGTCAGCGAAAAGTTACCACAGCTGTGACAGGGCAATGAACAAAAAGCTAGGGACTTCTGAGGTTTAAATTACACCTAGAATTGTACAAGTCGTCTTTACAAAAGCCTCTTCCATTTGTCCATTGACTTATTATAAGGAAACTGACGCTCTTTCCTATGTGAGAATTAGGATCAATCAATATTATCAATATTGTCTGATCTGCAAATTGTTCGATGTCTGTTGCAGTCTTGCTATCTTAGGATTGATAACACACTTGCTTTTGCCATATATTGTCATGAACTAGTAAATGGAAGTAAAAAAATGTTTTTTTTCACACTTCTACCACAGGATGATCTTATCTTCTACATTGGCATTTCGTCTCCGATATCTTGGCTTGTCTAAGCTTTCTAAATGTTTTGGAAACATGTTGAAAGTTCGTATAATTTTCTTTACCTTTCTTCTTACTGAGAGCAGTCCTTTTTAATGGCAGTTGCCTCCACCAAGAAAGCTGTGGAGCTCTAAACCCATATGTCTAACCCTTACTGAATCGTCTTGTTCTGATCACAGATAAACATTTGCTTCTTTTTTCCAAATTAGTTTCTGCCTGTTTCATTATGTTTCAATCAGCCATCCATCATTACCTTTATGAATGAACCAAACAATGTTTGTATGCTGAAGAAATAGCAAGCTTTTAAACAAATCCAGAATAAATACTACCTATGTGGCGTTAACACGACAAAAATGTTTTCCTCCTGGACTTTCAGATGCAGTAATTTCTGGGAAATGCTTTATTTGGCTTTCCATACCTAATGTTTTCGAAGTAATTGCACAGCTTTGGTGAATGTTTTTCAGTAAGTCTCATTCCAGATGTTAGCAGGGCAAAAATTTATGTCTTAGATTGGAACTAGGTTTTTAACAGACGTGTTATCTTTAAGGATTAAACTGTGTAGTAAGTGGTTAGTTGAATATATAATTTCAGATTTAATATATTGTTTCAGCATCATCATAGCCTTTGAAACTTCCCTAAAAATACATGGGGTTTGATTATTCCAATTAGCACTGTCATGTGAACTGTTTACACATTATCCAGTAAAATCCAGTTTCAATTAACAGGCAGGCACAAAAAAAAGTTAATAACAGAGTGGAGGGGTGAAATAAACTTCCATATTTTCATATTATACAAAATTCTGCACTGTCTGGCTTGCAGACAGTGTGTCTCCTAAAACAAATCACGGAGACTAGAGTAAGTCATTTTGGATTCCTGACTAGTTTCTGCAACCTGTCTCAAAGTAACGTACCAGAATACCTACACACCATGCAGGGAGACATATGAAGTCAGGAAATGCTCAGCACAGGGACGCATTTGAATTCTTAAACCTGAGAAGCATTTAGTGAGTCCTGTCATGCAGAATCTGGAACCTGTAGCATCTTACTGGGGACGAGCAGCTGTACGTATTCCTTGAAAGAACAAACTCTCACTGTTTTATTTTAAGAAACTGCAATTAAGAGAGAGGCGATACTGGTTGTTTTTCTTATGTTTCAATGATTCCAGTATTTATCTAGGATGCGGGAAACCCAGATTCAGCATCTTCTTAATGTTAGAAGTTGTATCTTTCAGCTCTGTAGACGTAGATAGTACCTCTGTACTGAATGTCAGTCAGTAATAGGTACTTAAATTAAAGTTTGAAATAACCAGGTAACCAAAACATGGAAAATTTCTTTCATGTCTCTGTCAGAAAGTTACATTATAAAATAGTTTCCAGAGGAGTTGGTTAATTATTTAAAAGCTTGTATGGCGAACTTCATGAAGTACAAAGAGACGTTTTACTTATCAATCAGATTAGCAGTACTGCTAGAGATGGTACAGCAATTAGCATTATATATTTAATTTCAATGTGTGATGGACTTCACCTGAAGAAACTGAATTTTCATAACCCAGCAGGCTGTTGTATTTTTGTGGTGCAGGAAATAATAGTTTTGTTACAGCAGAACTAGGCTGTGGCAGTGAAGACCTATGATGCCTATAATACCTACATTTGCAGCTTTTACTATTGCACAAATAATTTAAAAATTATTTTGGCTAAAGCTAGATTGATTTGCTAAGAGTTATAATAGTCTAATACCAATAGAGATAACTGTTTCATTCACATTCAGATGTATTTAATTAGATTCATTCTTGCAAGCAAACAGAATGTAAGATTGAAGCTCACAAATTAGCAACTCAGTTGTGCCTGTCATCACTTGATGTAATCGAAGATGGTATTCTAGACTAGCCTCAGTAACACCTCCATCTCTGAAAAACATTTTTTTCATATGTGTTTGCAGCTCAAGCCTGTTGCTTGAGCTGCTCGTTGCTTTCAAGTAAATAAAAGATGCTGAAACTTGAAATATAGTTTGTTTCTATAGCTGTGTAAGGTGTTATACTGCACTGATAAAAGTTGGTGATGTGTTGATAGTTTGACTTTTCTATTTTTTTAAAATTCACACCAATTCTTTAATAAAAGATATTACTTTTCTCTGTATATTTTTTTCATTTTCATCCTTTTCTTTCTAGTTTATACATTCCTTCCCTTAGAGGATTGATCCTTAGCTTCTTTAGCTGGAGACAAGGAGATCTAAAATTAGGGGTTTTGCAGAAAAGATTTTTCTATCTTGAAAATATATTCTACCAGGTACGATAAGTCCATTGTATCTTAGATGAGTTCACCCATTTCAGAGAAGCCCAGAAGAAAAGACCTTTTGGCCCAAAGAACAGTTACACAGTCTATGATACGTAGTTTGTGGTTACAGAAATAGATGAGTTTAATATCTGTTTTTAATGAGCCATGGTCATTTCTAGCTTTCTTTAAATATACATGACTTTAAAAACATGTATTTTCGAAATCTACTTAAAAGATACAAGGCTGGAAAGTTTGCCCGCAGTGTACGCATGTTCATGCAGGTGAGGAGCCATGAACCTTTCCCCTCTTTTTAACTGGCTACAGACATCTCAGGGGATGTACAGGGGGGTTCCCAAAACCAGCAAATGCAGCCCCCGCCGTGTTGTGTTTTGTGTAGTTCAGAGAGACAACAGCACTCCCCCTGCTGCTGAAGGGCAGTGTGAATTCACACCTTTCCACGGGTGTGTTTGATCTCTCATGTAGAATTCAAAGTAGCTTTTATGCAAATTTTGGTATGAAAAAACACTGTTCAATATAATTGGTTATTATGGTACAGAAATACAGAATATCTGAGCATTCCGTATATCAGTTGTATTTAAATCAAAGTAACCTTTCTAATCTTTAGACTGCTATTTGTAGATACTACACAGTGTAGATTGTGATAAGGCAATACCTCATCATGTTGTTAAATATAAAGTCTAGGAATACCTCAGCTGCCAGAAAAATGTCGATATCCTGATGTGACATTCAGAGTACGGTGTCCTGTTTGAATTATTAAGCAGCTGTCTTCACTGTCAATTACACTGTTTAAAATATTTCATAAGTACCTCAAGCCCTTAAACAAAGAATTAAATGGTGTACATTTACCTTATTTAGGAAGTTTCTGCTTGCAGATATATATATATATATGTGTATATATATGTGTGTATATATATATATGCATGCTTTTGGAGAAGATACCTAAATGTAAAGATACCTAAAAATGTAATGTCAGCCTTTATTGTTTAACAAATCTTATGAAGTAATATAAAACTATAATCTGTATATTTTTATGCTATTTTGACATTTTTGTCTTGGCCACTGGTATTTTAGAACACATTTTTCAAGGTTGTTTTTGAGCATTACTTTTTGGGTTTCTGCAAATGACAGTATGATTTCACTTATTTTGAATTAAATCTTTTCTTACAATGCAATAGCAGATGTATTGCCTTCCCTGTGGAGGAAAATCTCTGTTACTGGCTTTCCCCGTATCGATTTGTATCTAGGCCTTTTTAAATACATTTTGCTTTAGGTTTTTTTTATAACACCTTACAATGCAACCACCAGACATGCTTGCAAACATTTTTACCCTAATTTGAGACAGTCCAAATAACCCCAGTCAATAAATAACACCAGCTTGGCATAGACCACAAAACATTGTGGGAAAATACACACCATGGTTTTCACAGTTCGCTTACAAAAGAATTATGTAAATCTAAAAACCGAAAAGAACAAATACTGTATCTTGGACTGACAAAAGAGAATAACTTTACCATTCTACAGTTCTGAAATTAGCTGAATTTAATAAAAAGCTTTAACAAGCTTCACAAATCTGCAGATCTAAGAACTCTGATCCTTCTGCTTCAAAAATACGGGCCTGTAGCACTTGCTATAAAGGAAGAGCTGGTTAGCTGTTGGCAATAGAAGTCTTTTCCGAGCTGCAGCCAGTCAACAGAGGACAATTTATACAGACAGGCATTGTGCGTAAGCCTAATGCTATTGAAGGCAATAGCAAAACAGTGTTGTGACATTGTGGTGATCAGCACAGGGCACAACACAATTCACAGAAGTGGTTGCTGAGCAATTATCTGTTTTCATAATTTTTTCTGGTTTGTCAAATGAGAACGTCTGAAGAGGGGGTAATACCCTGTGTGTGAACTACAGCAAAACAAACCTGTTTGACCAAACTAGAATGTCAGATCAGGTTTATGTGATTTTTCCTCATATTTAGACATCACCATCAAATAACTGTCTTAGGTTCTAAGACAAACAAGTTTCTCAGCCCAAACACTAATGTTGCTAATACAGGATTCCTTTATAGATAAATGCAAATGTTATTGTGGACAAGAATAATCAATCAGGCTGTGTAAGCATTATAGCTGGAGGTAAGCAACGAAACAATAACAAAGTTAACACCCTTTTAACAAATGACTATATTTAAAGCCAACGTACAACTGTTTGTATCATCAGGTGCAACTGCAAAACTTGCATTTGTATTATTAGAGGTAAGGTAATTAACACTTTTAGTTAAAAGGGGAATATCTATACGTCTCGATTTGTATGCATCTATTACCGATAAAGCATCCAAACAATGTTTGAGGTTTTAGGCAAAAGCAATCATGAATAGATAAAAAAACCCCACAGTTTCCTGTGAAGAGATTACTTCTGTCTGTCTGTTTACAAGCCATAATTGGGTTAAGTCATGTTATGAGAGTATGATTCACAGCCATATTTACTTGCTTTCTAAAGTCAAAGCTTGAAAGTATATGCAGCAAAAATAGATAGAATAGCAAGTTGGCATTTCAGGTTGTGTTTGTTAGTTTATTCCTTTTTTCCTTTGCTAAAAAATAAATTTTATAGCCACTAGTTAATACTTTTAATTTTGACAAAGCATGCTTTGAGATACCAAATGTCTTGCTCTTCTTTTGAGTTCTGTATGTTTAGATAAAAATGTAAGTAACAAGATACAAAGAGAGAACTTGCTTATTTTGCCTTATAGTGGAGATTTATACATGAATGAAATTTTTAATTTCTGAGGTTTTAGATGTCTTTTATAAGATGTTGAATTTCCAGTTAAAAATTATCCTTCAGCTGTATAATAAACTATGTTCTATGTTATCAGTGGTGCTTTTTGAGTAATGAAGCTCTTTTTGTTATTATGTTGAGAAGCCAGTGATAGGTTTGGCTATTGTTTTCACTACTGCTTTTTAAAAATCAGTTTAAGACATCAATGAAAGACATCACAAAGGAAATGAAAATCATTTCAGTACCAAAATTGTGAACTTACGTATTTTAAGATGAGTATATATTGAAACTTAAAAATTACGGAATGTGTTGGACACAGAATTGCTGATAATGCTGTGTAGGTAAGAAAAAAAAAAAAAAAAGCCAACTCTCCTTAGTTCTGCCTACTGAATATATCTAACACAGCCAAGGATCCAGCAGTTTGATAGCGTTCAAGGATTTCACAATCTAACAGATTTAAAGTGATTAAAACAGTTTGGGACCAGAACACAGATGCATCCAACTGCCTGGCTCCTGAAGGAGGTAGCAGAGCCCCACGGACTGGACCTGGGCCAGTGGCTGGCAGCATGAAGGGCTGGGAGCTGGGCTTATCCACAGGGACAAATAGGATGAAGCAGCTGTGGAGAAAAGGAGGGACCTGAAAGGACAGCAGCCTAGTCATATCCACCTTTCTGCTCAGTCAGGGTTATTAAGTCAGAAGATTTCTTCTCACTGTGTCTTTTTTAGTCACAATTAAAAATCCGAGTCTAAACTGCTTGGGGACTGAGTATTCACTGTAGCTAGAAGACTGAACAGGAGACACAAATTTCTGGAGAAAGGCGCCTTTCATGAATCCTACTTGGACTTGAAATTAGCCTGTAATTTTGTATTAGATGCATCTGTGATATTGTATTCATGGCCTAAAGACCTTTCTGGCATTCAGATGGAGGTGGTCAAATCACTTCTTTCTGCTCAAAATCTAATTCCACCTTTACTGATGCCAAATGCAGAGATCAAGTGTCACAGGTGTCTTAACATTCATGAGAGCAAAGAGGGAGCTGATCTCTGTATCTTCCTGATTAGGATGAAAGTAGGAATCCTGCTTTTCATTTCTGTTTATGTATTTTGCATTCAGGAGAAACTGAATAAAATGAGTCAGGAAGTACTGAAAGCAAGGGCCAAAATGTCTCTAGGGATTGGGCTCATTGCTAGGCTACAGTTATACTTTTTTCTCCTCCCCACCCTATTTCTGCAGTTTCAGATCTTTTAAAGCATACATAACTTTAATGGAAAACACAGGCAACTGCTTTCATAGATTTGTAGAATAATTGAAGCTGGAAAGGACCTCCAGGGGTTTAGACTAAGCGCCTGCTCAGAGCAGGTCTAATTAAATCAGGTTTCTCAGGGCCAGGTCCACTCAAGTCTTGAACATTTTCAAGGAGACTCCAAAGCTACTCTGGGCAAATTGTTTGAGTATTTGGCCCCACTTTGTGGTATAGCATTTTTTTTCCTAGTATCTGATCCAGCTTAGATCTGTTGCATCTCATCTTATCTTATGGTTCAGAAATTCAAGATTATGTTCAGAAAAGCTTTAAGAAATCCAGAAAATGTGTAACTTTACAAATAAAGCTATAACTGAGCAAAGAAATGTGATTAGACATGCATGTGCCTGTGCATGCTGTTTTGATGGCTTAATACAGTTGGTATGGGGAAGAGGTAGATTCTGGATAAAACCAGCCAGATACTTCTGTTTGCTGTTGTTGGGAAAAGAAATGACCAGAAAAATCTGAGATTAATTTAAAAGAATACAGTTCTTAAACAGCATCAACATGGACCTTCTACGGCTTCGTCCTCACCCCAACCCCAAGCAAGAGCTTTGTTTGATTGGGATTTTCTTCTTACAGAGATGGTCTTTGGGTGGCTGCTGAAGTTCCCCAAGCAGAGTTATGTGGAATGAGCAGTTAAAACCTTGCAAAGCTATCAGGCTTTCTGAGTGCTCATTAAAAAACAAAAGAATAAACTGTAGATTCTGATAACTCAAAATTCACTTTCCACTCACTTTATAATATAACACCTTATAACCCGACGATGCCAAACTAGATTTAATTAATGTAGGGGCTTTGTTCAAAGCCCCAGAATTGGTAGGCTAGAAGAATAACTTCCTTTAACAGTTAACATAAGAATGTGCATATTTGCAAAAATGTTTTAAAGCAATAATTATTGTGTATTTTTTAATTTTAAAATTGCTTATGAAGTATATTTCCTAATTACTTTTAAGTATTTAAAATTATGCATACAAAGAAATTAACTTTTCTAGAGGAATAATTCCCAAGCAACCAATTTCTTCCTGCAATTTACCCAACAAAAAAGTGCTATTGCATTTAATTGACTGGGTTTTTTTTACAAGTTATGACATGGAAATTCTGTTAATAGATTTGAGTTGTGTAGATGCTGGTCTTATTCTTTTCTGAGGACAAAGAATCTTCATACAATCTATAGAAAGGCAAAAATTTGATGAGGGATTACCAACACAATTTTTTGCGGGAAAGAAAATCCAAATAGCTATCTGATAACAGCTCCTTAGCCAGAGGATAAGGTGGCTTCTTCCCTTGGTTTGTAAGTAATCCTCACACCTAGGACAAATCAAATTTAGAGTGTCAAAACACCCAGTGTGCTTCCTGGCATCCTTTTTCCAAGGCAAGTTCTAGGTCATTCAACCTTACATCGTATCCAGGCTCTCCAGTCCCTCTGGAGAGAGGGGTAACATCCTGCCCACCCAGTGGTCAGTGGAAGAGGGTGAGTGGACTCCCACCCACTCTAGACACCAGGGTTCCAGGAACAACGGAACCACCCAGCTTAAATGCTGAGGAGGATTACTTGTTGCCGATCATAGTTTTTATACAAACATATATCATTAGTTCTTTATATAAAATACATAGATACGTAACTTGTTAGGAACACTTTATATCATCTCACTGTGACAAAAAATATCTTATGACAACGATTCAGCAGTGTCCTGTATATACAAGCAGAGTAAGTATTTGAAGACACAGCCGATGCTTTAAAATCTCAGAAATAAAAAGTAAATACATGAATACAAGCACTAAAAATAACTGTTTCATGTATCAACTATATTAGCTTTTAAAATATTTGTAAGTAAAATCTGCTCTGGTTTGGGGACAACTTCCTGATAAGGACTTGTAAGCTAAAGCAGAGAGGATGGGGAGCAGCGAGCGGAGAGCTAGTTCTTCCAGGAGCCGGGAAAGCTAGTAAGGGCAATGCACACTTCTTTTACAAGACCATTCCTTAGCTGTAATAGGAGTCCAAAAAAAACACTCCAAAAACCCAAAAAAAGCTTTCAAAGATCAGAGGCTTTTGAAACTACAAAAGATGGACAGTGTGACGGGGATTTTCAGGGAAAAAGTTAACTATGTAATTAACTTTGTTCTTTGTGATTCAATTTAGAGTTAGACTTGTTACACGTTGTATATTGATTACTACATCTAAGTTTAAAAGCTCCTGACTTTCTATTGCTTTTTCAGTAATCCCTTTCTCATGAAAAGATTTTTTTTTTTTTTTTTATGTCAACTGGAATTAGGGAGACAGATATTGTCAGGTTAGGATATTTACTTCTGTAACACCTGAAAAGATGTAAACTGGCATGGTCTGTGCAAGAGGGAAAAACAGAACAGAAGTGATTGCATGAGACCTTGCTCAAGAGAAAGGAAGCCAGTTACTATACTACCTTGTATACCTACTGGGACACGGCAACTGTCCGCGTGTACAACCTTAAACAGAAGTAATACAAGGAAAAAAAGGTATTTTGCTCTCCCTTAGTTGCTGTCTAAATTAACTGGATTTACTTCTCATCTGCTGTGCACACAGTTCCCACAGCTCAGCTGGTCTGTCATGTGTTGTTAAACCAGTAAATTATTTATGTACCTCATCTGCAAGCTAGTGTAGACCAGTGTAAGAAGAGTTGAATCTATGCAGGATAGATTTAATTATAAAATAATGTAAAATTTTTTAATTCTTAGCATAAGCCAGCTGATTTTGAAGCTGAGCTAGCATTTAGAAGTTGTAACGAGAACATGGGCACAGATTGTTAAAAATTATCCTGTAGACTATTTCGTAGTCTTGTAGAATTGTGACTTGCATTTTAATTTCATTACATGCCAAAAATTCCATTCTTCTTTCCAAAAAAGATTTGTAGAGAAGAGAAAAGAGCAGTGTTTGATACTAATGTAAAAGTCTTTATAGTCTAAGTACTTGTTTAATGTTCCTAGGTGTGTTGTGAGAGAGATCCCTCCTCATTGTCAGAAAAAAAAGAATTTAAATTATATTTATATTAGAAATGACAGGGTACTTGAACTACTTTTAGAAAATTCATTACTAGCAGAATAAATGCAGAATATTCACAAAGGCAAAGGCGTGATGAAAATCCGCATCTTGCCTATTGGAGTATATGTACCTGGCAACTAACTTCCAGACTTCTGTGGCAGCACCACAACTCTTTGTTCTGAATCTTACAGGTTAATTCAGCATTTGAGAATACATATGTAAATCTAAATAATAGTTGTTTGTTTGTTTGTTTGTTTGTTTGTTTTCCCAAATAGTATGTGAGCATTGTCAAAGCAAGCTCAAAATAATATTTATTTTACTTTTTGCCTTCCCAGACAATATTTGTAGAAGTGTGTCATACAGCAATTGAACATAAACTTTTCCCCAGGCTATAAATTCTGTCAACTTACGTATATATCTTCCAATTTTTTTCATCAGGTCCTAGGAAACTCACTACCACTGGGGGGGGGAAAAAAAAAAAAAAATTAACTGGAATCTAAAGTCAACTACTTTTCTGGCTTTCAAATATCTCAAAATCAATGATATAGATAAGTCCAAAACAACATATAGCTTTAAAAAAAAAAAAAGTGGAAGAACTTTTCTTTGTTGACACAGTGGCTGGATAATGTTTCATTCTCAAATGAGATCAGTAAGTACAGATATAATCAGGAAATTACCTGATTAGCTTGTGCAAATAAAAGTTCTTTCATGGTTACATAGTGTACGCATAACTTTAATATAAAAATAGTATTGTCATTCTGTCGCATATAACTTTTTTATTATATTTTTTTTCTTTTAGTTACTGAAGCACCTATTTTGGTACTGAGAGAGGGAGAACAGAACTTCCTATCTAAATTCTCCATATTATTATTTTTTATGTTTTCATATTCTTATGTTGTGTCTTTGATCTCTGTTCTTAAGTGAATTTTCAGTGCAGTTGGCAATTGTCCTCATCATTTGCTGAACTGTACAGTCTGATTCTTGAAATTGAGAAACTATAACTGCAAATGGTGTTTTGAATTAAAGATATATATATATATAAAATGGTATCGGAACATCCTCTATATTATTCTCCTTATTGTTTCGCACACATTTGTACATCTTGTTTGCTTCTCTGGCTGCATCTGTATACTGAATTAAGATAATCCTTGAACTCTTTGTAGTGTTTCCAGGTAATTGAAAACACTAGAAATTGTTTAGATAGTTTATTTTCCACTCTCTTATGAATTAATCAACTTTAAAGTTTATTTATTATTAACCTTGTAATGCAACTTACATTTTTGTGTCTTTGAAGTTGTTTATGGTACACTTCTCTTGAGTAATTAAAACTAGCAGTTACAAGAAACAGAGATGAGGAACAGTTGTTTATAACCTTCTTGTTTTATCTTTGGTCATTTAATTTATGACCAGTTGAAAACCATTTTCCGCAAAGACTGTATATTCAGTACCCATTTTTTTCCAGTGGTAGCATAATTCTGTAAGAGTCTCCTCACAGTTTTGCACATAACTTTGGATTAGATAAACTGCTATTCCCAAATACTGTAATATGTCTTTAGAATGTATGCCTTTTCTGAATTTTGCTGAGTTTCCACATTTAGGCATTGTTCCCATTCTTTATTTACTGCCAGCACTCTGATTCCATTCTGCTTAAAACTAAAGCCATCTCCTCCACATTAACAGGAATAGGACAGAGACAAACTGTTACAAACTGGTCTGATGGAACATAGAAAATGGATGATTATCTGCAAACCCATCTTATTTATGGGGTGCCTCTTCTAAAAGAATCTGGGAAACACTTGCAATAGAGTATTGTTCACCTGGTATAACCAGTTCATTCCACACAGTGACTTAGCTAATGATTTTATAAAAACAAATAAGCCCCAACCTGCTTTTAGCCTTATTAAAAACAGCTAAATGTTACTTTGACGTTCTTCAGAAAAAAATCAATGTATCTTCTCACAGAATGCAGACTCTTGAATACAAACTCAGTAATAGATTTTGTATGTCAAGTGCTGTTTAAAGCAATAAGAATTATTACATTTTATTTGACAAATTTCACAAATGAAAGAAAGAAAGAAGAAAGATCATTTTAAAAAGAATTGAAAGCAGAAAATCTCACTTTTCTAGATAGAAACTGCTTTTTTTGTTGGAGGAAACATCAGATGTGACCATAAACTGTTGTTACTAGAACCTGATAAGGAAAAAAAAAAAAAAATCACTAGAGTCTAATCAGTGTCTGTGTAACGTATTAAAGATACATACAGCATTTTTGATGTACAATTCAGGAAGAAATGTACAATTTCAGTGGATTTATTTGCATTTTCAGCGGTTGATCTTGAGTGTGCTCAACAGGCACGTGCAGGTCAACCAGGGGATCAGGCCCAGCCAGCATGGGTTCATGAAAGGCAGATCTCGCTTGACCAACCCGATCTGCTTCTATGACCAAGGGACCCACCTAGGAGATGAGGGAAAGGCTGTGGATGTTATCTACCTGGACTTTAGTAAAGCCTTTGACTCTGTCTCCCACAGCATTCTCCTGGAGAAGCTGGCGGCTAATGGTGTAAGCAGGTGTACTGTTTGATGGGTAAAAAACTGGCTGGATGGCCGAGCACAGAAACTTGTGGTGAACAGTCAATCCAGTTGGTGGCCAGTCACAAGCAGTGTTCCCCAGGGCTCAACTGGGCCAACCTTGTTTAATATCTCTATCAATGATCTGGATGAGG
>VZTL01029929.1:8681-19913 GCA_013400535.1 Scopus umbretta
AAAAAAAAAAGAAAACAAACCTGAAAAGGTGATTGTTGCCTGTAATTATTGTGCAGTAAAAAATCTGATGCAGATCTTGGTGGAATCCATTAAACACTGATGCAAAAGGACTTTAGATATGCAGCCTTTACACAAATCGAAAGGGAACTTGTCTCTCTGTGAAGAAACGTATTTATTATGGATGCTCTTAATAATTTCTTAGGCCAATATTGCATTTTTAAATAATGACTCAGTGTTACGTGTTTAGTTGTATCTAGTCTTAGTATTTGAACTTTAAAGAGAGCAGGTAAAAATGATCGAATACTATGGATGCAAAAGGGATTTTATCACTGCCGTCTTTCTGACAAAGTGATCATTGCAAACTTGATTACATTTTGATTACTTTGTAAATAATAAGAAAAAAAGGGTTTCTAATGATGAAAAAAGATGAGATCAACAATGAATGAGAAGTGTTTGATGTCTATGAAAGACTGTGATACTTTTCATGCATTGTTGAATTAAATTGTGAGACTCCTTGAAACAAATTGTAACAAGTGCCTTGTGCGTAAATGGCTTCCAAAAGCAATTAGAAATACTCATAGAAGAAAGTTCTGCAACAAGAATTGATTGAATTATTTCAAGAATTGAAAACAAGATGTTAATAAATCAAAAACACCCTACCAGCTCTGGAAATCCATCAGCTGGCATCTGGGCTACAGGTCATTATAATTCTCCTCATTTTTTTCTCTTCCTAGTCTCTTCTGGCCACTCTCAGAAGGAAGTTCTTGTGGATTCAGATGGATGTTTAACCTGGCCCAGAATAGCTGTTATCACAGATTTATTCAAGTTGGTAGAAACTTTGGGAGATCTGTAGTCCATCCTCCTGCTCAAAGCAGGATTTAATTCTTCCAGGTTGCTTGGGACTTCATCCAATCTCCAAATCTTTCAAGGAAGGGTGGAGATTTCTCTGCCTCGCTTGGCCCCTGTTGCACTGCTCAGTTATCCTCAGTGATTTTTTTTTTTGTCTGTTTGTTTTGTTTCCTTATAACCAGTCAGAACTTCCCCTGTTCCAATTTATGACCATCGGTCTCTTGTCTCCCCACACTGCACATCAGTACGGAGCTTGGCTCCATCTTGGTAACCTTCTTGTAGATGCTGGCAAGCTGCTATTGTGTGCCCACTTCAAGCTTTCTTCTTCTTGCTGTGGTTTATCAGAGCCTGTCTTACACTGCAGGGTCCAGAACTGTACACCTTGATTTTGTAGTTGCCTGTTACCTCAGTTCTGGCAGTCTGAATCAAGTGGTGGTGGACACTGTTAGACACGGGGCATGGGATTAAAGTACTCATTAGATTTACCTGGGTGGGATTTTGTATGTGTGTGTCTATATATGTATATATATACCTGAATCTTCATATTCTTGTCATCTTAAAGCACTTTACATAGGCTGATGTGCATGTATATGCTCATGCAGATCTGTCCATACTTTCTAAAATGTATTCAGTTCTAAGAGGTTTCAAAATTTGGCCACTTTCAATGAAAAATTTCCAGCCAGTTTCTAATCTCTCAAATCCAATTTAGATGTAAAGGTTCTATAGAGGGGAAAGAAAATAAAACAATCAGAGATAGGCAATGACGAAATAAATATACTATGGACTGTAAAATGCTGTTAGTATTCCAATGCAGTCTGTAATCTTTTTTTTTTTTTACTTTTACTCTGCCAGATATTCCACTTAAATTAACTACCTTTTATGTGTGGTAGTCAGCATAGAGTGGATATTAATTTGTCTCTTGTGTTTGGGAAAAGAATGTAGTTAATATACTAACTTTATTGTAAGGTCTCTCTATAAAATTTTAATCTCTGGAATGAATATTATTATTCTGGGGACACAGTGCTTAGTTGCTCATTGAAATGTAATAAATATCTATTCGGTAATCCTGCAGTTGATTGTTTAAATAAATAAAATTAATAGTAGTTTAGTTGATGGCTTTAGTAATGTATAAGACTTTTTATACAATGAGTAAGTGACTCAAAACCAAAACTGGCTTTATTATGGAAGTTACTTTTTTGTGCATTTTTTGCTGTGTCCCGAATTCAATATAATTTTTAGAATTCTGATCTTTTGCAATTTCAGTCAAACATTAAATACATCTGACCTTTAAAGACAGGGGGCTTTCCCCAACTTTGATTGCAATCATGCTGTGCATTATAAAACATTCCTATTATTGAACCTGTATTTTGCATCTGGAGGAAGTCCCAATAGTTTGGGATTGCTACTTTAGCTTGATTCCTGTAAATTGTACTGCAAAATGCAGAGAAGAAAATTGATAGTTATCAATAAAATGTGAATTTAATTGTATTTGTTAAATATATGCAGATCTTACTTGTGCTTTGTCATAAAATGGGTGCAACAGGGAGAATCGGGAAAATACTTGTCTCTCTATAGAATTTTGCAGGATTCGTCAGCTTCTTTTCTGCGGGCATACAATATTATTATCTGGTGTCAGAGTTAATTCTCATGCATAGTTCTTCTCTTTTTAAATACCTTTAAATACCTTCCTCTTAGATGCCACTCAGCTTTTGGGTGCGGCATACTGAATACATTTACTAGGAAGAGATTAGTGAAACCACTTTTTTAAAAAATGGCATAATAGGTTGCAGTAATAATTCGAGGGACTTGTCACCTGCTGATACTTGAGGAACAAGTATAGGGTCTGTTTGCCAGGTGAAATCACACAGAATAGACCAAGAGAAGACTCTCTGGGTTATCAAAATGATAAAGGAGAAAAGTGCCACAGGGTTACTTTAGTATTAATAAAGTTACTTGCCTCCTTATCCCTGCAGGTATAGGCATGGTGGGGAGGGGCTTTGCTTTTCGCTGGTAGTTGCCAGGTATTTGTCTAAGCAAGCAATGACTGAAAATGTGGGGTTCCCTCATATAGAGTATTTTAAACTCATAAATAATAGAAATAAAGCTGTTTGGGGCTGGTAGCAGGGGAATTCTTTTTTTTTTTTAAGTGTCCAAAATGCTTTAGAACCAGCCCTTGCAGAGACACGAGTACCTCACATTTCTTGAGGGTCTTTCCATTATGAAGAGTAGGCTTTTAGCTTTAATTAGTTCAATGGACTGTGAACAGTCATGGTGTACCAACACAATGAAAATTATAATAGTATGGTACAAGGTTAAGGGGGAGGGCGACATCCTAGCACTGCGTTTCCAGCCTCCTGTGTGTCTTCTGCACACGTATTTCAATACAATCATTAGACATATTTCATTATCTATATTCCCTTATTGTACTTAACCTGGGGTCACTGGAATATTTCTTAGTTTTAAGGCTTCCACATTTATTAAAGGGTTGCTGATAAATTCTTTTAATCCAATGTGACTTATTGATTCATGTATTTGAAAGATCTTTAATATCCTCTTTGTATGTTTGATTCCTTAAGTGTTGTAAAAAAGCAGAAATTGGTAATTGTTGGTAACAAGATCTCTGGGCCTTAGAACTGTGTGTCATTCATTTAAAGAGGATTAGGAGAGGCATGAGCGCACAGACCAGGAGACAGCATGGAAGAAAACCACAAATACAATTATGGATAGTACACACAATAGGTGGTTTAAGCATGTCTGTTGTAACAACAGGAATTGGGTAATCACATATACCACCCTGGGAGAGGGCAGTTATCTTGTAAAAGAACCCCTTGGTTCAAATGTAGAGGAAAGACAGTGATCAAATGCCTCCTGAATTACAGATGTTTACTTTCATCAGTTTATTTGATTAGGGCCACAATGGAAGTGTGCTAAAGTGAAAAAGCATTTTGCACAGGAAGGAAAAACTTGCTGCTACTGGATAGCCAGTTAATTCTTACGTGAACTAAAACTGTACATCTGTCCTTCATAAACTGAGTCACCACTGAATTGCACTAAAGCCAGTAAAAGGATGAAGGAATTATATAGAATATATGTATTATATACATATATATATATGTATTAAAATATATATATAAGAACATGGGGATCTTTTTCTCCTGGAAAATATGCTAAGGCACATGGAAAATAAGGAGATGATGGGTGACAGTGAACATGGCTTCACTAGGGGCAAACTGTGCCTGACAAATTTGGTGGCCTTCTACAACAGGATTACAACATTGGCGGGTAAGGGAAGAACAACTGACATCATCTACCTGGACTTGTGCAAAGCNNGACAAGGGGTAATGGCTTTAAACTGAAGGAGGGAAGATTTAGGTTAGCTATAAGGAAGAAATTCCTCACTCTGAGGGTGGTGAGGCACGGGAACAGGTTGCCCAAAGCAGTTGTGGATGCCCCATCCCTGGAAGCGTTCAAGGCCGGGCTGGACGGGGCTTTGAGCAACCTGGTCTAGAGCAAGGTGTCCCTGCCCATGGCAGCGGGGTTGGAGCTAGGTGATCTTTAAGGTCCCTTCCAACCCAAACCATTCTATGATATACAAAAGCAAAACTTGTCTAGGCACATAACATTCAATCTTAAAAACGATGAGCTAACTACTTCATTAAGTGACCATCCAGGAAATGCAAGTAGCTGACACAAGGAAGACGACATGGACCTGGCAGTCAGGGCAGAGAGAACTTGGGCTTTTTCCTAGTTTGTTTTGGTTTGGTGTTTTTTAACCCAGTTTTAACATTTTTTTTGGTTTTTTTTCTCCATCAAAAAAGGTTTTGATTGTTATTGTTCTGTTGGATAACTCATTTGGTCATATGTTTAGATACATCCCCAGAGAGACATGAGAAATCTGGCAGCTATCCGTCTTCTAATGAATGGTCCAGGTAGCGCTACATATAATGTGAGTGTACCTTACACTTTTCGACTGCAATTGAATGTCACATACAGCTAATTCTTTGCTTATCTAGAAAAACTGGCATTAGCAGCTGTAGCAGGTCGCTCATTAGAAGAGGTTCTGTGTGAACAAACAGGAAGAGATTACCAAAAAATAGAAGGGGTTGTACAGTCATTCGGGAGTCTTGGTGGGGTTTTTTCTGTTGTTGTTGTTGGAATGTCAGTGGGAAGGAATGCTCAGTTATGATCTGTCAGCGTGCAGGCAGGATTAAGAACATGAAACTCACTTACGGAGAGAGAAAAGCTTTATTGCTCTTGCAGAACACTTGGGTAAATTTGCGGCCTCCTCAGTCATGAATAAGAAGGGTCAAGACACTTTTTATCACTCTTTGGGTGCACAGAGTTGCATTACAGGATGGTATTATGCCCAAGTATGATTACTACCAGACATGCATTTTTTTGCTATCAAGAATTTGCAATAAAACCAGCATGAGTTCATGTGAGATTTTGTGGCATCCATCCAGAATGGTTTCCCAGTGAACACCATGCCAGATATTTAAAGCAATAAGGATATCTGCCTGATAAGTTATTTTTCTCTCTGGAATCTAATGTTCAGATCCTTCTGTCAGGCTGATTGTTCTCCAGTTGCATTCCAAATTTAGCTAATGATCTTGCAATACTTTAGACAGAAAGTGGAAGTGAACACATGAAGTGCCAAAAGAAACTGTGAAAGAAGTCTAGATGTAGCTCAGTAATAATTCATGGTTGATGACATTACCAGAGGTGATGAGTTTCACACACATACACGTTTAGAGGAGATGTATTATTTCATAAAATGGAAAGCTGCAAAATCAATAGGAACAGCTATGGGACAGAATGCCAGGAGTAGACATGGCATCCTCATTGAATTTAATAAGCAGACGTTGCCTGATGGTTTTGTTGTTAGAGCATTGTGTTCTCAAACCCATCTCAGTGTTAACTCAGCTACTGAGAACTCTGCAGGATTCTATTGTATTTAGTATGTTTGGGAATATAGGACGTGGATCTCATTTCATTTCCGTCAAAGCTTCGCTAAGATATTGATATCATATGACTTCTGATCATTGTAAACACATGCCATATGGGTTCTTACTGATTGACATGCAAATCTTTGACAGCAGAAATCCAGGCCATGTCAATCACTGGCTGTCAGCATGACAGTCACTCTTCTTTTTGCTATGATTAAATTATAATGCCATTAGGGGTAGGGGCTCACTACCTTTTAGAAGACAGTAACATTGACAAGAGAGCTAAGAAGCTGCAGTGGAGCTCATAGCTCTGACACGGGAAGGAAAGCAGGCCGTCAGCATTAGCGACTGGTAGGGTGGGTCCCTCTTCGAGCCTGTCAGACGGGATACCCAGACTAGTAAATATTAAGCAGTCCCTGCTCTTTTTCAGGGGCCTCCATGGGATGCTTATCTTTCATTCAGTAATACCACCTGTCACATTATTTGATGTCTGGGAGCATTTTCTGTGCTAATTTTCAAACACATGCTACTGTTACAAAATCTTTTTTTTGAAAGAGTATATGCTTTAATTCCAGGTTCTTACCTACTCCTCTGATTTAATATTGATATCTGTTTATATTCTTTGATTTTGTATCTGCTTGAAGTAATATGTGATAAGTTATGCAAGATATGACCTATTCAATTTTTTGGCTGTTCATACCGTGGATCTGCATTGTTTTAGGGCCTACCTTTTTTTTTTAAATAGATGTATGTGTGTGTACACACACACACACACGCACGCATAAGGATATGGGCATGTGTGTATATATGTGACTTTCACTATATAAGAATTTAGGTCATTCAGAACTGACCGTTCAAAGCTGTAGATCTGTTACAGAAAGTTTCTAGTTTAATCTGCAGCTTTCAGAGCCTTTCTTGGCAATCGCTGTTTATTTTAATGATTACAGACAAATTAGGAACATTTTACACGATACTGAAAGATGAGTGAGAGGTGGTTCATTTAATTTCTATGAGTATGTGTCTTAAGTCTTATATGTCATTTCAGGTACTCGGCTGGGTTGACTTCTGGATGTTAATAAATGTTTAGAAATAACATGCCCAGAGAAAAGTGGGATGTGGTAGGAGGCTGTGATAGATCTTTATGAGGACTCCTACTGCCTCATTCCAGGAAAAATGACCTGTAATCTCAAGAAACTATTCATATAGATTGTGGTGACAGGTATGCATGTGATGGCTCTAGAAATACTTTGAGTGTTTTAGTAATGAAAAGTTAAATAGATTAAAAGCTTGTAGAAATGATAAGAATGACAAGTAGCTAACACATTTCTTTTTGAACATTTACAGATTTCAAACACAGCATGTTTTCTTGGGGTTTATTCCTTTACCATTTTTTTGTTAATAGCTTGCTCCGAAGAAACAGAATTCTATTTTTGTGTTACCTGGTTTGTTGTTGCACATACAGAACAGCAATCAATTTTAATATTTTCTTTTATTTACTCCTGGTTTCTGTTTGGGAAGACCAACAGGAGGCATAGAATGTTATGGCATCCTCTATTAATGCCTCCCTTGCAACCAGTACAAATGAAGTCAGAGGTAGTGCTTAATGAGTTACCACAGCTGATACAGAGGTTTTATGCCTAGTGTTACTGCATTTTTACAATATGGATTTTAATATGCATTTGAATATTCTGTTTCATGCTGGTATGAATATTCACAACACTTTTTAAAAATGGAAGGGTAGAATGAGATTCGCTGTTACAGCAGCCGATACCCACTAGAGTTCTTCATGAACACTTTCACTGGTTTTCAGCGGCAGTTTAGCTTCAGTACAGCAGAATGTGTATCAATAATTTTTTTTTTTTTTAATTTGGGAGCTTGGAACATTTATGTTTTGCAGCATCTCTGAGATGCCTAAGTCATAAGACCCTCTATATAGATAATAAATTGAGACTAATGCTGGATGTCTGTGATTCTTCCGCTGGCACGTAACAGTCCAGCGGCAGAGACAAGTGTGTATCTCAGGTGCTTGGAGCCTGCTGTCTGCTCACCAGAACATGAATCAGTTTTGTTCTGTGTAAAAAAAGAAAGTTTATTCATACTGCTCAGTTCCCTTAGCAAAGTGATAATAAAGCTTTTGAATGAGTCAAATTGCTTGTACTGGTATGTATGGATAAGAACGTTGGAAATGTAAAAATACCCATGGTTATTAATACTGCTTTTGAAATATTAAATAAAAAACAATTTGAAATATTCTTTTGGCAAGTATTGAATGTTGCTTGCCTAATTGACTTAGATTTCATACTCTTCAAAACTTTCAAATATTCATTCTCCTCCTAGTCTCCTACGAATTGCTCAAGTAGGTGGATCAGCCTTTCGAATTTCTCACCAGTTTTCTCTTCAGTAATGCTAGACAATAAAACTCGTACAGATTTGTGGCTTATAACCCAGGAGAGATCGTTTTAACAGTTGAAAATAGTATACAGCTTCAGACGTAAGCACTGCCCTCGGGTTGTTGCTGAAGAAACAAGCACTCTTCGTTTAGCTGCAGGTGGCAGCAGAACACCAGTGTTATTTCTACCCAGCCCCGGGGTGTAAAAGGACTGCCATGAGGATAGCAATACAAATGTTGATAATGCCGTCGAAAGAATATTTATTTTTTTTATGCGCAGCTTGAATTCTTTTTTGCAAATAGGACTAATTGTTCTTTTAAGCATTACAGAGCATTCAGGTTCAACAAAGTTCTAAAATTTTTATCCTGGTGCCTGCAGACATACCTTTATTAGCTTCATTGTAAGTCAAACTGATATGCTGTGTATAAAGCCAGAACAGTGAATGTTAAGCATTAGCGAGATTAGTGCTGTAACTTTAAATATAAGCAGGTAATTTGCCAGCTATATTTGGATAGAATCCTGTAAGATTTTGTAAAATAGACAAAATATTTGTAAGTGGCACCATAATACAAAATACAACCTGCTTGTAAGTGCGTGTTTTAAGTTATCTATTAGCTTTTGTGTTATGAAAGTGAAATAGGGACAGGCTGTGAAAAGATGGGGTTAGACAGTATAAGAGGTGGGGGGGTGAATTTTCCTTTGGGAAATACAAGTAGAGGCTATTTGCAGAGCACATTGTCTAGCTAAATGGTTCACAAAATGATTTGTCCTAACAGAGAAGTGTTACTGTGGCTTATTTTCTAGCCATGTGTGCCTATTCCTCATAGCAAGAGTAAGAATCAGACGTACGGGAACGCTCGCGCTGTCTAGTGCTTTTTCCCTTATATTCTCTGATGAGCAGATCTGCCTTTCAGGGTCTTAAAATCAATATTGTGTGAGCCGGGCATGTGAATTATTGTAAAGAAGGACAAAACCTCCCAGGTATGGAGAACAGGCTACTCTTTGGGGACCAGGAACCAGGAGGATCCTAAAATTAAATTTCAGAAGGTTTGAAGGCTGTTTGATCTGGCAAGTCCTGAGAAGGCTAAAGGCTGGGACTAAAGTCTGCAGCTCCTGTGCAGACGCGGAAGGTGCCATGCTGTTGGCTGCTGTTAGGCAGACATCTCTCTGTAGGCTTTCTGTGGTAGGAGCTCTTTCCCTTTTTCATGCAGCTTTTTAATTTATGAAAGCTGTGCAACTTCAGTTTTCATACTGACGAGCTGTGGTTAGTGTGATGGGTACTTCTGGGGCGTGGTGCAGAACTGGCACCCCGAGAATGTCCTTTGGTCTCAGTCCGATTCCACCAAGCCTATCAAAACGGTAACTACTTCTTCCAGAATAGCAAATATCTGTATCTATCGGGTTTCTTTGTGTATATTTGTGAGACAAGCAAAAACCTAGTTATATCTGGAATGTGAAAAATCTTGTGTCTTGTAATTGTCTGCTATTCATCTGGGTAAATATGAATACATGGGTGATAAAACCAGGAGTTACACCTGTAAGAGATACTCTTGATCTGTGTTGAATCACCTCAGTAAGTAGGTGTGGAGTAGTAGACTGCTATAATTTCTAATTGTTCTGTGTTTAAACAGAGTATTTTTCTCCAGAGCTGTCAGCCTGACATATTTGCCTACAACTAAATTCCCTTTCTGAAGAATGTGTGAATAATTTGCATCATCAGAGCTAGGAGAGAAAAAATTAAGTCTCTCTGCCAAACATACAGGCATCATTGGTGTATGCTATTGGACCGTAGTTTTACCTTATTTTACACTGGATTCGTTACTGAGAACAATAATGCTCTGTCTACCATTTGTTAGAGTACTTCCCTCCCCCCCTCCCCAAATCTGAAATACTATTGTATTTATTTTATAAATATTTCTAATTACTTGATGTGTATTGTGGCTAGATTGACAATGCTGTGATATGAATACGACCATGAATCAAACCTTTTCATGACTAGCTATAAAGGAACTTCTTAATACTGTAGTTCTTCCTAATGCAAAGGTGGGGAGGAAAGTGCAGTTGAGGACAATGGAGCTGTAAGCCAGAAAATGGATTGTGTTTGCTCTCTCTCCTCTTTTTCATATTCTTCCCAGTCGTCATTCACAGCAGAGGGAAGTTCAAAGCAAATTTTGAATATATTCCTTAGAACAAGTAAGCAATTCACAGCTCTCACGGAATGTTTCAGGTGTCCATTTTCATCTGCCTTAGTCATACATTGCATTGTTCTGTTATTGTCAGCACTGCATGGAACAGAAATAATATCTCGGCTTTATAATGCCTTGAGCATGGAAAGGGGTTTTTATGCATGATAAAGGTTTCACCTACAATTTAGTTTTATTGATTTGCTGAAGTAGTGATACATAATATTGAAGAGCTTCCAATTTCAGGTTGCACCCAGTGCCACAAAAGTTACTGCATTTTTGAAGATGCTTTCATTCGATGACTAGATATACTAAACTTTTCACAGGTTTTATGAATAGGAAGTCGCTAATAACAAAGACTTTGGATAAGCACACCCGAACGACAGACAAAAAGCACAGAACAGATCAACAGTCAAATGCAGACCATTGAAAAGGTACTACTGAAATAACCTTTTCAAACCATGTTTTCAATGGTGTCATAGCAAGAAACTCCAAAACTCAAACTCTTATTCCCCAAGTAAACATTGACTGAAGAATAATGTTTCAGCAGGTGTGCTTATATTGCTATTCAAACTGAAAATCACTCAACACTGCACAAAGCTTAGCCCTTTGAACAGGCTGTGAAAACAGTTTCCCACATTTCTGTTGGAATAACTTCTTGGGAGGAAGGTAAAATGGGCACATTAACCCACGATGCTAAACTTCTATGCTTTAATCTTTTCTTTAATTTTCATTTAAATATGATGAACTTGTGGCTATTCCAAATACTTCTACTGGTTTTACAAATAAACACATTGGTTATGCATTTACCTCTATTCTAAAACATTTTAAAGTTTCCTTTCTGAGAAGCTGCTTTTCTTTCTA
>VZTL01029930.1:3600-14003 GCA_013400535.1 Scopus umbretta
GGATCATCGTTTCATGCATGCTTGGGAATTCCTTGCTTCAATCACAAAAAACAGTAAGAGAACTGAAATTCACATTTCAGTCAATTTCTGCCCTCACTTACCCTGGTGCAGACACTTCCCTGCCTGGTGGTCTGGCTCAGCTGCAGCCAAGGACACTAGGTCGTTACTGGAGGATCTTTACTGATGCTGCTGATGCTTGCACTGCAGAGCACCCTGCCCAATTACAGATGGAAAAATCCATATTTGAAATTTTTTTTAACTGAGCACATTGCATCCAGTGGTTGAGACACTGTAATTATAACAATTTGTCACTGTCTGTAGTGTTGCTGCTTTGTAAAATAAACAATAGCCTTAAAATCTTTCAAAACATGGTGGCCTTAATCAGCTTTTTCCTGTTTATAACTATTATCCTCAGTAGGTATTCAGCTAATGGTCCCTGGTTCATTTTGAAGCTTAAAATAATAATATTTACAATAGAATGCAATTAATTTCAAGGTGTCTTATTAAATCTATTGGAACTTTTATTTTAGCTCAACCAGTGTTATTAATGATACTTTTCAGGGAACGTGGGTTTCTTTGACTTTGCACTCCAAGACTTATTGATTAACGATAATAAAATCTGGCCTGACTTGTCTATCTGGAATTTCAAGTAAAAAGCTGCTGGTGCAGCATCAACAGCTAATTGACTGAATAATTCTTCCCCCCTCAGAGATCATAAAGATAAAAGAAAAGAGATCAGGGCCTAATTGTTTTCTAATGGAAACAGTTGATACACAAACTACTGCTGCTCGGTTGAGGCAACACAGAGTGAGGTACCTGAGCTGAGGAGCAGCTCTGCAGTGGGTTACCAAGCCCTTTGCAGAACGCCTTCAGGAGCAGGTGATTGCTCCTCTGAGACTGCTGTTTGCAGGGCAGGGTGAAGCCAACATCTGCTCTTTGTGCTGCCACAGCAGCTTGAAGCGCAGTCTGTGAGATGGCGTGTCTGTGACTGCTCTGCCTTGGTACTGTTGGTGAACAAGAAATGAATTGAATCCTGAAGCACTAACTTATGCTCAGAAGCCCAATCCTGTAAATCAAGTAAGTGTCCACAAAAGAAATAGGGAGGAAATGGCAAAGGTATCAAAACTGCTTCCAGGATAGTCACCCAAATATTAATAGAAACCAATAATTTCTAGGCCAGGTACCTTAATGATCTCCAAAGCAAGCTCTTAGAGTGCCATTAGTGTGCATGTGAACCGCAATGGCTCTGTCATTACAAAAACTCTCACCTGAAAAAGACGGTGCGCCCGCATGCTCCAGCATCCTCTCCCAAGGGTAACCTTGGGAAGGATGTGCCGGAGCCCCATTCAGTAACCCTTCCCATCTCAGTCCCACCCTAATCTCTAATAAACTGCAGACTGTCTTAAGGCCTGAAGCATAATATTTAATCTCTCTTCTTAAATTTGTGTAATTATTTGTAACTTTATTCTCAGTAGCCACATAGATCGTCCAGTCTCTCTCTGAGTTCTGCCGTGCTCACCAGTGCCCTGGGGCACAGAGCCCCCTTGGTCTTTGTGAAGTGCTTGCCCTCTCTCACAGTTTTGAAGCCATCACCTGTCAGAGGCACTAGTTGTCTCCTCCCTGTTGTGTTGCTAGTTAGGGAGAACAGAATTTCTACACCTTCAGTCATTTGTAATTTATTAAACTCTTCCATCTCCCGTTTCTAGCTCCTCCTCAGGGTGAGAAACTCAGGGGGTTTAATCACTTTAACCTGAGCAGTCACTTTGACTGTCCCTGTTAGTCTCTTCTGAAAAAGTGTTGGTTAGTCAACAGGCATTTTTTAGGATAGCCATCACTAAGCATGCTGTTCCAAGAGGCCAGCCCATTTGTTCATTTGTCTTACAACATTATGACAATTTTTGGCATTTATCTTAAACTCATTCCTTATAAATCCTTTTTGTTGCCTTTTGACTGAAGTTGGAGATTGAGCATAGATCTTCACGGAGCTGTCAAGGTTTGAAAAATGTGTCTGTTTTCCCTAATTTATCTATAAACTAAGGACTAAAAAAAAAATCTGGGGAGGGAAAAAACCAGAAATTACTTCTCCCCTGCCCACTTGGCATTCTTTACTGCTCTGTGAAAGGTTTTAGGGACTTTGCTTACAAATGTGCAGTCTTGCTCTAACTGTGGTGTATGCTTGGGGTAATTAGGGGCAGAAGTAGATTATTAGAAGACCCACAGGTTTTTATTTGAAATAAAATGTGTTTCAATGTGAAAGGATAGGATAATCTTAGAAATGTCAAGCTTGTTTTCTCTTCTCATAGTGTTTCTTCAGACTTTTATTTCTGTAACTTGACAATAACACACTAAGTAAGGAAGTCACCGAGTTTGAGACAAACTGTGGCCAAATACATGATGTAAGATGCAAAACTGTGGAAATATTTACCATCATAGCATTATTAGCCTTTAGTCTCATTAACATCTAGTGGATAATTACAGTTCCAGGCTCTTGTGTATAGACTGATGCATTTGGATAGTGGGACTTATACCTTTGTCTGTGCTGATATAAATACTTACAGCTTATCAACCATCCCTGGATGCTGTTTTATAGCATCAGCAAGTTTAACATTTATTAACCACGAGATGAAGCAGGAACATGAAAGCAATACTGCTTCTTGGTAGCTTCTCAGTTTACCATGCAGCACTCTCAGACTAAAAACCACCTGAGAAAAGAGGAAGGCTCATGAAGTATTCAGGATCTAGCACAGGCGAGAAATTACACATGACAGGCTCGGTAGCCTGCCTGAGTGTTGCACAGCAGGGCTCGGTTCTCGAGAGCCATGCCTGATGTGGGATTTAATAAGGCAAGAGAAAGGAAGGGGTGATGGAGTCCTCACCTAAAACAGATTAGGATGCCGAGCTCATACTGGCCTGCAGACTGGCACAAAGCAGAGCATTGACCAGAGCCAGCAGAAACTCTTGTTTCGTTGGTGGTTGCCAGGTAGCGTAAGCCTTGGGAAGGGTTTATTATCCAAATAACAAAAGAGGAGGGTAAGTTTTCACTGACATACAAAGATTACATTGCTGAGGTTCATCTCTGCACAACAATTTTCTTCCTGTTGTTTTTTTTCCTCTCTTCTCCCAGCTACAAATAGAAAATGTCAGGAGTGGGAGAGGAAAAGCAAAGCTCAGCCCGTAAAAAGAGCAGAAACTTGATTTCAGAGTGGTTTTAAGAGATTTCAAAACTTTTCTAGCACAGGGAGTTTGTAAGTGTGAGCTGCTGCCTTGCCCCAAGACTACATCTATGACATTGCTGAAGGCAGTGGAGCTGCAGAGTAGCCTCTTAGCTGTGGGGAAATAATCGCTGTAATGAAGTAATGGGCTGGTATGTGGTCACGCACCCAAAATTCCCAGTCTCCCAGCATGTGTCAGACAGCAGCAGGATGCACATTTGTGCTGCTGGTGCCACCGGTGCTCACAAGGACATGAGCAGGTTCTCTGGTGAGTGGTACAGGTCAAAAGAGGTTCTTACCAAGGTCCTTGCATGACCTGTTGGCCTGTCTCTGTCCATTAAGGATCGCAGTTATGGCTGTGGCAGTTTAATTGAGCTGCCCGCTCTCAAAATGCAGCCTCCAGCTCTTAGATGTCTTCACTTTCACATTGCAGAAAGTAAATGTAAGAGGGGATAGGGATCGGTAGGGTGCTTAAACCTTGCAAAGGGCTAGAAAAGTCCAATCCTTTTTCAGCCTTGTCCACTGGAATGCCAATATCCCAAATTGACGGCTTTTTACACAAACCTCTTGCTTTATTCTGACTACTTCTGCTGGAGTTACTGACCGCAGCCGGACTCCTGTACTTCAGAAACTTCTGCTTCAGAGCACAGCAGTGCACTGGGTGAGATGGGATCTGACTGTTGCAGGAAGCAGCAGGGCAGAGCAAGACAGGCACAAATGCTGCGATGGTACCAAGGGCTGGGATGGAGAAGTCACTGTCATGCCTGCCCCAGGAATGCGAAAAAGGAGGTTATAGCAGAAGAAAAAAGACAGCAAGCTGAGTAATTATGATGCAAATCACTAATCAAAAAAATACATCACTGCGTTCTTCCACTTGTTACTTTTAGACTTCTAGTCCTCTTCTCCGGTATACAAGAGTTTCCCGTAGAGAATTATTTTTACTACTGGTATCAAGTTTGCTAACAAGGAGCAGCTTAATTTACAAAAGAATTGTCACTCGCTGCAGTGTCTCCATCATCCATTGTGTAGCATCCCAGCTGTCGATAGGCTCCCATATAAACTTTCTGCTTCAGACAGGCTTTTACACTGCCTGTTGGCTACTCTTTCTGCCCCTCAAGAGCTAGTCACAAGCACTGAATGGCCAAAAGTGCTCCATGTTGAAATTCACGCTCCTGAAGGGATTATACTTGTCTTTACATGGTCAAAGGGCTTTCGTCTTCAAAGCCCTCAAACCAGCAAACCCGTTTTGACGATACAGCTTTGGGGGCAAGGCCAACCTCTTGGTGTTGTGTAATGGTATCCAGCACTGTATGAGTATACCTTGTTGAGGCCTTTTGTTCAGTACTGTGAGTTATTGCTGGGAGGAAAACGGGTTTTTGTGGGATGAGAGAAAGAACTTGAAATTGCTATGCTTTTTTAAAGCCTGCTAGGAATACTTCCTATGCAGGCTGCTTTTCACTTTGTGTTTTCTTCCTCTCCTTTGGGACAAACATTGCTTTTCTTTATCAAAAGGAAGGATGTAGTTGTTCACAGACCTGGGGGAGAAGGAGGTTGCCTCTGCTGTCTTTGTTGTATTCATTTGTGGATTTTGTAGCCTGGTTTCTTAAGATAAGCAAAGCTTGTACAGTCATGTCCTCTGTCTGTCTTCCTACACAATTATTCTTGAATTTATTGGCAAATTTCATTCAAACTTGATAGAGGCACTCAAGATATCCATGATACTACATTTCTGTAAGTTTTAAGGAAATAGATGATAGATAAGCAGGAAAGATTGTATTAACATCCTTACTGGGGAACAAGCTAAGGAACTGATCCTTTACATCAGAGAAGCCACGTGGAAAAAAATATCTGTACTTCTACTGTCTGCAGAGCTACTATAGAAAATTGGCTTACATGCCAAAGGGTGTACAAAAAGTAAATATTGTCTTGTCAGGGTGTGACTAGTGCTAAATTATATATACAAGTAGAGCACACAGGGTATGCTTTGGAGACAGGATGATGGTGCAGCCACTTCAATGGGCAAGAGAAAACACAACAGGCTCTGCAGCCCCACTTGCGCACGCTGACAACCACGGGGCAATAGCCAACCACGCTTCCTGGCTGTAGGAAGCCTGCTGAGGAATTTGGGGAATGACTGCCATCTAATTTAGCAAAGAGACCTTGGGGAGGATTCACCAGCTTTCTGACTTCATTTTTGTACTTGCGAGTGAGCTGCTCTGAGCTCCGGTGCGGGTGGTGCCAGTGCACTATCTATGCTATTCCCGGACTCCTCATGTCGCAAATGTTAATCAAGAGCAACGGCATGAAGGGCAAAGGTACTAGTTGCAGAAAAGGACAGTGGGTGAAAATCATTTTTGTCATCTCCTATAAATCTTACCGTTCTACCTTCAGGACTAAAACCGAAAACTGCCCAGTGTGCAACTTCTGTGTACAACAGCACAAACCTTAAAGTGCTGGCACTGCATTACCCTCCACTTGAAAACCCACTGGCTGTATTTTTAACTACACTTAGGTTGCGTGCTGTCAAGGGAAGTTAGAAACTCCATCTCTTTGAATTCAATTACATTGATGATCCTTAAAATATCAGTGAGGTACTTGCCCTGTGGCATAGCGGCTCCTGGATTTTTGTGACTTTCAGGGTAACAGGCAAGGAAGCTCCTGTGCATTCATCTAATATGGACTTGTAATCAGATGTTACAGAATTGTTTCTGTAGAACAAGCCATTGTGTGCTCTGATTTGTGGCAGTTTAGCTTAGATTACTGGAATTTAAAAAAAAAAAAAAGAAAAAGAATTTTTCTTTTTTAAAATAAAGTGGTCTTAATCTACCAGCTGCCTGTAAATAACAGTTATGATGAAGCTCCTTGCCAGCTGAGAGCAAGTCCTCCACTGAGAAATGAGAGAGGCTGGGCAGCATCTGTCACTGTGCGTGCAAATGGCAGGTCCCAAGTGGGATGCGACTGGGAGGGAAAGGGAATGGTGACCTCAGAGGATGCACCTGGCTGAGAGGAAATATCATACTGTTGCAATTAATAAAAGAACAGGCATGCCTGCCATAGAGTATATGCCCTATGGTCTAAGAGACCTTCTTTGGCAGTGTAACATACCTGCCCTACACAGTTCCTCTGTGAATGATAAGGCTATTAAAACCACTGGTGTAGCTTAAATCTAAAATTCAAGGCTGCTTAATAGCTTAAAGGGTTGGACCCCTTGCTTCTTTATAAAAAGACTGATATGGATTTCCATTCCCAGCCTAAATCCCTGATCTTACTCCCTGAGGGATGTAGGTTCATTATCCCGTAGGTCACTTCAAATGTGTTACTTGACACGAGTGAGGGGAGCAGGGCTTGGCCCAATGGAAAATACTGCAGAAACAGTGCAATGTCTGTCAGAGGAAGAAGCAAATCCTGTTGCTCCTAAATGGTCACTGTAGTCAACATGAAAAGGAGTGCTTATATCCTGAAAAGTAATTGCTGTCCAGTGGTTTTTTGCTCAGCCTTAACCAAGCACTTTCTAGGAGCAGCAGTGCAGGAGGAAAGGCTTGCTTGTCAAACCTCCAGCAGGCAACTGGAAGACTTGCAGACTAAATAGCATCAAAAAAAAAATCAAATTTGATTTTTTTGTAGTAACACTTCAGGATTGTAGTTAATTTTTGGATGTCTTTCCAGCTGCATACAACGAGTGATCAAATCAGTCAACCTTCAGAGCTGGGTTGTTTGGATGGAATAATTGGGTTTTATTGGCTGTCTCTTAGGGACTCCTTACTGGGCTTCCAAAAATGGACAGTACAACACAGTTTGTATTCTCAGTATATTTTACCGGAGTTTCACATATCTACAGCCACCACACCAGTAACAGAGTCTCCATGAGTGGTTTGCGAGTGCTAAAGGGGCCTGGGAGAAGGCTTTGCTCTAACACAATTCTTGGCTTTAGCAGTTCTTGACGTTCAGAGGGAAATGGAGTTAAGGAAGGTGGATAGGTGAGGAGAGTCTTGTCTGGTGTCCGTTACCGCCTGGTGCTGACAGTCAGGATCGCTGGATCCTTATGCCAGTCTTGGCACTTGCTCACTGTGCCTCCCCTGTCACTCCCTCTGTGAAATGGCCCTGGGGGATGTGTGACACAACGTGGTGTAAAGATTAATCTTTGAATATAGATTGATGATCTTTGAATGAGATTTGTGGTCCATGTAACACAGTAGTAGTAAGCAGAGTAGCGCAGTGAGGTTTCTTTGGTAGTTGCGTGTATGGCCTAATAGAGAAAGCTACCATTAGCATGTGTTTTGCCTTGTGATAATTTATCCATGCTTTTAACCTTGCTGTTGAAATTTCACACCTTTAATTGCTATTTGTGTCAGAAAATGGATGTCATCTAAAGATTTCCTAGCTCAGAGCCACACACCAATTAGCTCAGAAGATATTTCTGGTGAAACTAAAGTCCAATCATATATGGGAATTTTAAAAAAATGATCTGAGCAAGAAGTCAAGGGGTCTGCCACAATGGGCTCTGCATCATGGGACAAAACAGCCAAAATTTGTTCATAAAGGACTAGCATTCAGTTACTGAAGACTTAAATTCCTACATATGGTGCAACATATTGGTACCAACTGCTAACCTGAAAGAGCGACAACAGTACTCAGCATACACAGATACACACGTACTTTTTTTGCTCTACCTGAGAGAAACTGATGTAATGTGCCATTCTGAAAAAAATATTTCATAAAAGTGCCTGTCTTGTACAATAGAGACTTAGGGCCAGCTCACCACTGAATCTACCATTTTATCTTGATATTGACTTGCTTGCAAAGCCAAAGTGTTATGTGGGCCTTTTTTCCCCTCTTGCTTCAAGAGCTTTTCTCCATTTCCCCAGTAAGCAAAAGGAAGATGACAGCAATATTTAAAACCTAATCTATTGAGCTCAAGTTACCAGTTAACTTGTGCTGAACTGATAAGCTGTGCTTATTGTTTAAGTTACCTTCTTAAGTTTCAAGCAAACAATACAAGCTCACTCATACAATTACACGAAATACCACTTGGCCTGTGGGGACACTCCTGCTGTGTCTATTCACATTGTTTTCATCTCAAGTTTCAATGGTATCTCCACCATATTGCAGTTGGCTGATGATACCAGCTACTTAAAAGTCCATTTCTGCTCTTGCTGACAGCTTAGTGTAAGTTGTCTTAAGGGATCAGAGGGAATGTGCTGGTTCTCTTTGCATGTTGCAAAGGCACCTGATAAATCAGAAAGCTTAACACAGCCATATAATTACAGCACGCAACTGCATACAGCTACATAGTACATTAAAATCTTGATAAAGCATTCAAACTAAAACTCCAAAATACATTTTATACCTATTCCTTAATTTTTCAACAAAATGCCAACAGCTTGAGTGAGCTGTGAAAGTGTAAGCTTGGGACCCATGGGAAACCTTGTTGGCTTTCTCTTAGTTTCAGCAAACAAATAGACTTTGGAGTGCAACTTGCCCCCATGGAGAGGATCAGCGCAAAACATATGCATCTTGAAGACCTAGTTCAAGGACTCAACCAGGAACCAGAACTTAATTGATACAGTTTGTGGTAGATCATTACCAGGCATGAATTTCACTGCAAGTGAGTACAACCCCAGACTAAGGATTTTGTTTGCTGGAGTTATTTGGTTTAAGAGCTTTACTTTCACATTCAAGGAGAACAAGCTGAATTCTCTTCCCTGGCACACCAGCAGATTTGTTCTGCAATTCCCAGTGAATTACGCTGTTCAAATCCTTTAAAAATCCTGAGGTTTCCGTGATGTCACTAAAAAGAATCATTTGAAGGGAATGTCATTGCTTTTGCACAAATGAGGGTAGAAATTACTCAGAGAATTTTCTTTTTTACCATCTTTCATGAGAAGTAAAAAAAAAATCGATAAGGCTTCACTTGAATGTAGTTACCCCAGACTGCGTCTGCAGCAGTAGCAGTTAGAGAAATTATCTTTTTAGTTTGCATACCGAGCACGTCGGAAAGAAAGAAGCAAGGGCTGCTGGATTATACCACGCTGCTGCTATTTCTGCTGCTGTGCAGAGCGATGCTTTCAGATGTGAGCCCCAAAGACGTGAGGTGACCCGGGTCTGGGGCACGCTGGCCTTCTATCCAGGTAGCACAAAACCAAGGTGCCATGCTACCTCCCCTTTGGGACTGCTGAGTGCAGCTCTGTTTCCAGGCTATGAATGCACTGGTGCTTTACAGGTTGGCACTGAACCTCACAGTTAAGATAACGCAGGGAAAGTGCCGCTCCATCCCATGTAGCTAAATAGGGGATTACAGTCAGCAGGCCTCTGTACCCAGCACTGCTCCTCGGAAAGCCTGTAAATTCATGTATTTTCTTTCATGGGGATGCCTGGAAGGCATTGCTGGTGAAGGCAGTGGCTGTTGTGACTAGTTTAATTAGTACTTATGCACTCTAATTCTACTAAATTTAGCACCTGTGTTTGCTAATATACAATCCAGCTCCAGGGCATTGGATGTCACAGGAAAAGGGAAAGTAATTGCTTTGGCCTTGGGGATTAAATGTTAAAATTATGATGGAGAATTTAGTCAATAGATGCTTTTTTCCCCTCTGTCAGGGGAAAAAAAAAAAAAAAAGTTACAATTGCCTGGAAAACAACCAACATTTTGAATATCTGCATGCCATGTACACCCAGTAGAATACATGGTATTATTGCACTGCTTTTGGATCAAGTCACAAGCAGGATTTTACAGACTGATCCTATTAATTACCACCTATCACTTATCTGGAAGAGCAAGGGGTTTTTTGTATGTGGACTCTGATGGAGAACCAAGGTCTTTCAGCACCTTGTCTCTTCCCATGCTATATATAGGGACTGAAAATTCACTGCCATACTGTCCCTGTGAGCAGGAGGATAGACATATCCTCTTTTGCTACTGTCAGGAAGGACATACGGTTAAATAGTTGAATGTTATTTTTCACACTCTTTCGAGAGACTCTTAAAAACTTGTTCTTCTCAGGCCTGAAGGAGTACAGACTCCTGATAGCCTCAGAGGGATGGATTTCAGGCAGACCACTTCTCCTCAGGGTATCAGCCAAGCCTTAGGAGCACAGACCAAGCTGAAGATCCCCAGAGTGTGCTCTGGTTCCTCTCACCCCTCCCTAAAAAATGAAAAAGCGAAGGAAAAATGTGGAAGAAAAAAAAAAAAAA
>VZTL01029935.1:1828-12775 GCA_013400535.1 Scopus umbretta
TTTTTTTTTTTTTTTTTTTTACAGTAGCCAAAAATAGAGCCTAAGCTCAGACTGCGTCATTAACCTACCTCAAAAATCTGCATTGAAATACTAGGGGGAAAAAAAACTAAGATTTATTATGCTATAACAACTAGAAGTTGTTATACTTTCCTAGAAGAGCAGAAGGAAGTTGCTAGAAAGGTTAGGAAACCCTATCAAGGAGAAATGGCAAGAGTCTTCTGTACATAGAGAGGTTGGGAAAGAATTTTGAAAACAACTTGAACGCTGCTGACCAGACATCTTTGCATGATAAGGACCAGATGGAAAACCCAGAAGAGACTAGATGAATTCACTTGCAAATTGTCATTTAGTATTAGTTATGCCCGGAAAGCTGCCTCACATTGACGTTTGTATTACCAAATACAACAACAGAAATATATCTACGTAAAAGTTTATAATCAAATCCATGCAAGCTATTTAAATATTGCAATGCTTTAAACAGATTAAAGATATGATTTTCGTTAAGTATTTGGGTTTGCAGTAAAACATTTTACCATTATGCCATGTGTGGTTTTTCTGCTTAACTGCAATCTACAAAAACGCTGTAATAACACAGCTTTCTGATTAACCAAACAACTAATAACTGAGAAGACATAGTGACTAGCTATCATCCTTATGTAAATAAGGGAAGCTTACTTTTGCTCCCTAATAGCCCCACGTAACAATGAAATGCTTTTAATAAGTTTTAAGAGGATAAGACCAAGAAATCTATTTGGTGAATGCCCTTTTCGATGACCGCACACTATGTCTACGGCTGTGGCATGACATGTTTGCATTGTTATTTGGCTGTAAACAAAATGAAAAGATCTGTCATTGAAATTTAAACAGAGAGACTGGTTACATAAACTGAAACATTCTCAGCCCCAGTACAGTACAATCAACAGTCTGAAGAGACTGTACAGCTAAACAAAGTTTGGGGATGTTTTTGGATAGGGGAGAAAGATTAATAACCAGAAAATAACTCTTGGCTCCCGTTACAAACTCTTAGGAATATTATTTAAAATTTGTGTAAATCCAAAGATTGATGTTCAAGTTTATGAAATAGCCATTTTTCTGCAGTGTTGAAATACACACCCACGTGGAAACAAATCTTTTGCTAGCCAATTTTAACAGAATATACTGCTTTTACCAAAAAAAGCAAATTAAATAAATCTGACCTATCTGTTCTCCTAGATAATTGCAACTGCGGTCAGCGAACAACAAATCTTCTATAAATGGTCATCTTTCCAAATTACACTGGCCTCAGAACGTGCTTGATTAATTGCACAAACACTGCATGCCTACAAATGCAATTTGTCAGCGGGGACCAACAGAGGATGCCCGAGATGTTCCCACTAGTCACATGGGAGATAATTTCTTTCTTCTCTGTCTGTGTTTGTTGCAGGTAAACAATGCTGTGCTTCACCACAGGACCTTGCATATCCCCCTAGTCCCAAACAGAGCTGTCGCCTTGCCCTAAAAGGAAATATTAGGGCAATTGGGATGAGAAGAAGTGAGCTTGGAGAGGCCTCCTTCTAGGAGAACCTTCCCCTCTCTAACAGCATTCTCCTGCTGTAGGCAGGATGGTGGGAGGCGAGCACTCCCAGGGTTTGAGGTAGATTTCAGCAGCTGACTTAAATCCCTGCGTGCGGTGTCAAGGGAGGGCTGGTGCCAGGTTGTCAGGCTTTTCTCAGCAGGAACCAGCGTGGAGTTCACTTGAATCTGAGGCTGGTTTCTAGATGAGACGGACGCACAGACAGACCACTCTGTGCGCTGAAGTCTACGTTGCTATCATCAAGTGCAAAGCCCTAGCCATAAAAGCATAATGCTTACTAGCATAACACAAGTACACTGCAGTAAACTGAGCTCTAGAAATGGAAATGATGAATCAAAGGCTAATCAGCTCTTCTGCAGTATCTGTTTTCTTAACTGGAATGTAGCAGAATTTCATAAACTGAGGTTACATTTAGAAGTGGCATATCGTTCCTAAATGGTCCTTGTTATGTGCAATTAAAACCATAATGCCCATAACTCCATCAAACACACATCAGACATCAGTGATACCTAGCAAGTCGGAAAACAGTATTTCTGACTGGGAACAGTGAAAGGGTTAAACGGATCTTTCCACTAAGGAGTTAGTGAAACACAAGGAGTAATCAGAGAGGCTGCAGAAGCCCATCTAGCCGCACTCTTCCTTCACCTTCAGGAGTAGCAGCTATCCTATTATAAATACCATGAGAAAAAGATCTCGGAGACAGAGCTGATAAGTAAGGAGCAGAGAGCAGATAAGCTGGCTACACGACTTCCTGAAAAGCAACCAACACCTCCTCTCCATAAATCCTGTAATCTGGAATAGGCATATGATGTACAACATAGAGCATGGTTTTAAGTCTGGAAACAATCAAAGTGCTTGTGCTTAAAGGTAAAAGATACAGTATTTGAATTGCACAGACTAGAGGTACTTGCTGCTGCCCCACGTGCTGCCAAGCTCACATGGAGACGCATCGACGGCTCCCACCCTCCCTGTCCGGCCCTGATTTTACTCCGTTTCTCAGTCAAAGACAAAATGGCATCCACATTCCCTTCTGTTTTGGCAAAGCCTTACCAGCTCGTTGTGTTTAGCAAAGCCATTGGAAATTTAGAACCAGGTCCCGTTTCATTCCAGTTGTGTATGCCCAAAAGCAGAGTTTTCGATAAATGGTCAGGTTTATGGCACATCTCTAGTTTCTCCTCTTTCCTGCATAATACTACATCACAGTTCAATTTGATTAATACTGAAAAAACATTTCAGGGTATATACATCTACCCACCCAGTCAACCGTATCAGAGGACGAAAAAAGAAAACACATGTTAATAACACAAAAAGATATGTAGTTTAGAAACAGCAGAAAATGTAAGATAGCAAAAGCAGCCCTCCAAAAGGGGTGAAGACAGTCTTCACAACAAGAATAAGTAGTAGAACGAGCAAGAATACATAATTCACGTATTTTAGAGGAAAGCAGGTTTTTAACATTATAATTAGACAGCTTAAGATATTAAAATCACTGTATTAGTGATCTGAGGTATATGGAAAAATGAAAACTGTCCTGGAAAGCTAAGTCTATCATAGCACAAAGTTCAAGTTAACAAAAAGTTGCCGTTTTTCAGAATTTAAAACATTACACATGCACATTTCTCAGATTGACAACATGAGCTGGAACGGTGCCAAAAGAGCAGCTATAATTTATTAGGTCTATAGCGCTTAATCCAAGAAATAAAAAGGACTTACATGACAGATGAGCATAAATGAACTGTTGGGTCAGACATCCATTTCTTAAAAAGTAAAATAAGAAGAGGACTGAAGCAAGATATTGTATAGGTTTAATAAACATTAATAAATTATAACTTTCCTGGTATACTTTCAGATTTCTAAGTTTTAACCAATGATAAAATGATTTTTTTTTGTTTTTTTAACCAAACTAGTTTAAATAAATATTTACCAAATCCCATCACGTCATACTGCCCTTCCCTGGTAATATCATCATGGATCAGAAAACGTTTACAAAGAATTAGGACAGAGGCTGAAACCCTGACCCTTTGGTCAATGGCCAAATTCACATTCTCAGCAGAGATGGGGAGTTTCATGTTGAACCCTTGCATCTTCTCCAGTGTAAAGCAGTGAAGAAAGAGGGACCCTTTACATCATCCTGGTAGAGATCAGAATCTGCCCACGGGGCCAGCTAGCCTTTATAGCTAATTATGGTCTAGCTCGACACCAGTAAAGTAATAAAGCAACACCTGAGTTCCCACATGCACCAATATCGTGTTCTACCAGAGTTCTCTTCTCAAAAGAATGGTAATAGATCCACAATGTATTTACTTCTGCAAGCCTAAGGAGATTTTAACGGGAACACAATTTTAGTCTCTTTGTGACTCTCTGGAAAAGCCATACGCTGCTGTGTTTTGAGGTTTAGACACCCGAAACAGAATAACTTTCCACCCCACACACCTCTTTTCCAACATACTGGCAAATAATTTTGAGCAAATAAATTTCCCTCTTATCATAAAAACTTGATCAGAAAGCAAGAAAAAGGTACAATAAATAGCCAACAACATGCTAACCTGTGTGGTTTGATACAGCTAAACAAGCTGTGAAAAGGAATATTGTTCCTTTAATAACATGACTGAAATGGTGCTCAAAACAGATTGGGCTGACAATTTTTGCAACCTTGGTGTCTCCTCCAAGATTTACAATGGCACAGCTCCCCTTTTTAGCAAATTAAACCTTGTGTCAAAGCTTAAAATTAAATCCAAACTTCTTTTCTTTTCTGTACAGAAGGAACAAATTGGCACCACATGCCGGTAGTCAAGGAGTGCTGATGGGAAACAGAGTGAAGTGAGCGCCCTCCAACCTGGAAGGCGTCACTAGTCAAAATCAACTGGGATAAACAGTCAATTCCACTTAAAGTTTGACATATAAAGGCTTGTAAGATAGAAACATTCAAATATAAGAATTCTTCTGTACCACACAAACCTGTCCCAGTGCCAACACTTAAACTTTCTGTGCTGTGCAAGCACTTTGTGGAAATCTGCCTTTAGTACAGTTTGATGTTATAAAATCCTGTGCTGCCAAAGCCTGTTTAGTTTGTTCCAGAGAGAGGGAAGGGAAAAAAAAAAGGAAATACAAGAGACCCAAAGTGTATGAACGGCAGTGACTTAATATCATATTGCCTACTGTTACCAATATATTTTTTTTTCATTATTCAGGATTCTCTTTTATAACACTTTAAAGCTTAATCAAACAGATATACCAAGTAAAAGGGTATTTTTAAGGATGGACACGTGAACTGCTTTTCATGGACAGAAACATCATGCTTTTATAAAACTACGCAAAGGCAACTTCCCTCCAGTTAAGGGAGGTACCTCATGTAATTATTCTGATGATTTCTGAAGAAAGTCCCATGTCTAATCCATCCTGAAATCACTTCACCCACTCTTTGCATGCAAAAGCAAAGCAACCCTATTTTTCCCAGGTCTAGAACCAAATTCAGGCCAGGCACTTCAGTATGACTCCCAAATATTTAGGAAAGGTTTTGCTTTCCATTTAAGTAACCGGCAGAGAAGCTGCTACAGGAAAGGGCTCTTTTTACAATATAAAAAAAAAGGTTGAATAAACCTAGTTGTAAAAGCCCCTTTATCTTTTTATATTAACTGTATAGATATGAGAGATTGTTTGAGAGGTGACCCGATTCCCTGCTTCAAGCTTTCCATTGGTCTTCCCTTACTGCTTCTAACCAAATCCTTATTCAAAAAATATCAGCAGGCCCCCTAAGCAGCAAAACAACACACCTGATCACAGAAAAAAATAAAATAAAATGAAAGGGGAGTGGGGTGGTGGGAAGAGAGAGTTCTTTTCTCCTTTGGCACAACAGAAGAAAGTATTCTCTCAAGTTTAACCTCTTTAAGCATATCCGTGAGATTTTACAGGATGAGGAGCTAGTTTCACGATTAAAACAGACTAGAGACTTGTTTGCAGAGCACACAGCAGAATCATCAGCTCACCACCCAGCAGATATACTTAACATCAGAGAGAGATTGCAGCAAAGGTAACAAAGATGCCAAATAAAGATTCCAAAACCTCTGCCATATTCACTCTAGCACCCATTAGTTTTGAGTGCGTTAACATGAAATATTTGTCATAATCTGTCATAGCAATTTATGTTGCCTTTCTAGCCAAGTTTCATAGTTGCCATGCTAGTACGGGACAAGATTAGGATGGCAATTGGGTACTAAGAAAGGCTTCTTCCTTCATCCCAAGTCCATCCCTGATGGACATAACCCTACACACATCTGGCATATTAATCTGTGCACACTCTGAGGTATACAAACAGGGGCTACGAGTGGCTAGAGATAGCCCCAGAATTGCAGAGTAGGAATGATGAAGCTGGGTTGCTAGAGATGGTTAAAGTGTACTAGAACAGGGAGTACGAATGCATCAGGGTTTTGTTTGTTTGTTTTTGTTGTGGGTTTTTTTGGTTTTTTTTGTTTTTTTTTTTTTATGTGTATATACATATATGACAACCAAACAAATCTGAGACTTCTATTGATTTACTTAAACTGGTTCTAACATGGACATAGGTTGTAAGTTTTCAGGTGCATTTTTCACATTGACATCCGAGTACTATCTGTGACAACTGCAGGTGCTTCCTCCCGGTATCCCCACAAGCAAGGTTCCTTTTGCCTTCATTTGGACACACTAGCTAGAATACAAGAATCTTATGACACAAGCATCATTTCTAACAAACCTGTAACAGTTTGAACAACTCTTACCCATATTTCCAATGTTTGAAAGGAACAAGCATTGAAGACTATCAACAGTCCTAACACCACACCATTGGAAAGCCAAAGTGAAGACGGTTAGTTGTAAAGCTGCATTATTCCAAATTACCTGTTTCAAAGCAGAGAGTATATTTGCATAATTTTTGATATGCTGCTAAAGGTGGGCTATTCTTTAGTGTTAAGAAAAAAAAACAACCAAACAAAAAAACACACAAATCAAACAGACTCATCTGTAATTTTGTTAAAATGTGAAGTTTTCCAGAAGCACAAAACTGCAGAGTTGCAATTACACTGTAGTGCTGCACATTAACTGGAAGAAGCGATCTGCCAACTAGAAGGCAGGAGGAAAGCCTGACACCCCCAGCACTGGGCCATACTCTCAGGGGAGGACCAGGCTATTGGAGTCTCTTGGAGTCTCTGCTGAGACAGTAAATCTCTGCTCACCACTCAACCTGTGGAAGTGCCTGAATTCCCTAACAACCACCTTGTAAACTTATTTTTCACTGGTACATAAATATTTCATTGGGATCTTTTCATTGCACTGGGGTAATTCCAGATGGCAGATACAAAATTAAAAAAAAAAAAAAGATAAATTAAAATGTGTAGCCATTCTGAAGGTTTGCACGACTTAGCAGGAACTTTTATTTCATACAGCACTTCTCAGCTAAAGTTGCATTTATGTTTCACAGTTCACCTCTATGTTTAAATAATAATTATGGTTGTGACGTACAGTGACAAAAGCCAGAAAATTCAAAATTAGCAGACATACTCTGTCCATTGTTTGAATGTGCTCAGCTGGTTTTGCTTTACTAATACCACCAAGGCAGAAATTTTCATTTCCCAAAAACACAAACTTCTGGCAAGGGGTTACAGAGTGAAATAAATCTTATTCTTGGAAGAGATTTTTGTTTGACACCTGAATCATTTCTGCTGGTTGCTCTCCTTTTTTCCTTCTTCAAATGGAGTCTTAGAACTCTAAGCCAAAATACAGAGTCTTAGAGCTATCACAACAAAAGCTCAGCATCCAATTTCTCCTTCCAAATACACTCTCCTCCTAAAATGTATCAACAAAGCCATAGCCTTATTAGCCTGCACAGAACCGAGCAGAAGGCTTGACACAGCAAGGACATCTCCGCAAACATTTTGATATGCAATTGCTTTCTGAGTGGGTGTGGAAGCAAAGGTGTCAAAACACATACTTTTAGAGCTTATTATTTTTCATTTAGAAGTTTTAAGATAGAGGCACTTCATTTTCATTTATAATACACTGGCAAATGTTAAATGCATCTGACACCAGCAATAATATCATACATTAAAACAGTGAATAACGAGTTTATTCTACTGTGTACCATTTTTCCCCCTCTTGTTTTCTCTCACATTATTCCCTTTTTTCTCCCCTTCTGGATATAAGTGAGAAATCCCCAAGTGAGAAATACATTTCTACATGCACATTATACATCTCCTGTTTTCTTTTACATTGAGCAAATACGAGAATGCCTTATTATCAATAGAGTGGTTTCACACTGTTATTCTAATGCACTGTGAGTTTTTAAGCAAACATTTATTTCTCCTTCTGATATAAAAAGAGATCCAGATCTTTTTATTTGCAATCCTGGGATATTCACAAGACTTTTCCAATCTCTTAATTAAGCCCCGATCCTATATTTACTAGAATTGACTGGAAATTTGCCATGGACTTCTATGTATGCAGGTTTACGGGTTTGGTTTACTGGACTAATGCTAGTATAATACTATTGTATCTGTTGGGTTATATCCCGCAGGAATTTGGCCCACAGCTTCACTAATTAGTATATGCTATGATAGGACACTGAATCTGCCAAAGCTTTGAAGTGGATCTGCTGAAGCCATCACCTAAAGTGAGATCCCTAAAGACCAAAAGTCTTTTAAACACAAGAAAGCCAGGCTTTATTTGAATAAAATTAGAAATTTAACTTTCAAATAGAGAAAGCTCAAAGTGACTAGGGAAGGCAGGGCCGAAGTGGAAAGGTTTCTGCACAGCTGTCTCTCTATGTCCTTGCTTGTGGGCTTTATTTTATCTGACTCAAGGCACTTGCAGAAGATTTTGCCCAATTCTCTCTCATCCCTACAACAATCCTTGCAGCCCTCTTTGGCACCTGGCTGGCACTTTCACCTCCTCACTGCTCCCTATACACCTCACATCATGAGCAGAAGGCTCCTCCATTGTCACCTGTGTCCCACCACCCCGGCAGTCGTGCTCAACTCACTCTGCAGCCAGGCTTATCTCCTGTGGGAAAGGAGCTGTCCCTCCTGCATCCAGGGACATGGCCACCCCCACCACACTGCTGCCTTGACAACTCCATTGGGTCCTCAGGTCAACTAACTTCCCCTCCACTTCTACAACATGCCTCCACTCTGTTCTCCCTGCCTCCACAGCTCTTGGGTAATAGGTTTTCATTGGGAAAATGGGAAAAATGCAGTAAGCTTTTCTGTTTGCTCTCATTCCTTCTCCTCCCAGAATTGTCCTCCTCATCCCATCGAAAGGTCAGAGGGAGCTCTGCAGGCCTCTGGCACCTTGTGCTGGTAGCAGATCAATATGTGTGTCTCAAATCTATAGAAATCAGTTCATTTCTGCAGTCCACTGAAACCATTTGTCCCCAAAACCTCAAAAAAATCACACACAAAAAAAATCATCCCTAAATCCCCAAACCAATTTCTTCCTGGTTTTCAGTCAGAACTAGAACTTTGTAGTAATTTTCACGTATTACCTAGTCCCTTTGGGAGTGCATGCCAATGTCGCTTTCTGAAAGCCTTATTACCCCCACAGTTCTTTGCTGGTGTTGCCTTTCTTGTTTAATGTGGACATTATTAGCATCATGTTGTACAAGCATCTTTTGAGCTTCATCTCTTGCTTCAAACTAGGCTATCCATAAGTCTTGCACAGTCTTCTTGTAAATCTTATCTAAATTACAGTTTTCTTGAAGAGGTGTCAATTCCCAGGCGGTCACCATTTTATAGCTCTGCACCAGGAATATTATTTCCTCCAAATCTGAGGAACAGAACCTTTGTGTTTCAGAATGTGGTTTCAAAGCTCCATCAGTAGCAGCTGCCTGGACTTCACCAGCCCCTTTTCTTTTCCTCACCTCTTCTCCTTCTGTCACTGGGGGCCATTTGCAGAGACTATAACAATCCATCATTTCTAATTCACTATCAAACTCCCAAATTTTACTTTCAATCCACAAATAAGTCCGATTTCCATCACCTGTTTGCTACAATTTCAAAGTCTTAGGACTTTTTTCTTCCCTTACTGCCCCACGCTCCTCAGATGTTCTTGCAAATGAGTTATTAATAGCCAGACCATGTAGTGGGAAAACGAGAAGAAAGCTGGCTAGTCTTTGATTGTATGGTTGTTGGGGTTTGTTTTAATACTTCTTCTAGCCTACAGGGATGTCTTTTTGTTAAAAATCCACTAAACTATAGTAACCGAATAATTTCAGATTACTTCTTTCCCCTTCTTTACACCCAAGAATCAAGAATTAACTAACAGTTTAATTAAAACAGATAAACTCAGAGAGATATTAGCTCCCCCGAGAGGATTACATACACATCTGATATTTTCAGAAGAATAAAAAGGAAAAAAAATTATGAGATTTTAGTTCTATGCAATGCCACAGTTATCATTTTTCCTGTTCAATAGGCAAAGTGGTCTGCGTCCACCTAGATCACAGGCCTAACCTCCCCCCCAAGGAGGGCAGAGAGGTTCTGCAGTGGAAGCACGATCAAGTTTTTTCAGATATGACTTTAGGTATATGTGGGTTGGCTAAGGGAGAAGTTCCCCACATGTATACATTACAAATAGCACACTCATACCTGAATACAGCTTTACACTTCAGAAGCTCCGGGACCACGGGCCAAGTACGGTACTAATCACTCTGCACATGCATCTATGTCTAGATATGGTCTACCAGTAATGGAAAATTTATATTTTCCAGAGCGGGGGTGTTTGCAAAGCTCACATTTCACACTCTATTCTCAGCAGACATAGAGCTCCAACTCCTTGCTCAGTGTGGCTCTAACGTGCTAGGGCTATTGCTAATACCTATCACGGTCAGTGTTGTCAGAAGCTCTGTGTAATGCATGTACGACGAACGACCGTTATAGCAACATACGCACATCGATCTAAGGATTGAAACAGTAAATAGCTAACACCAGTGCACCAAGGAGAAATGCAAAGCATACAGTGCTAAATGCCAATGTTGTTGGTGCTGTTTTGTGCAGAGCAGATGCTCAAGGTGTCTTTGGCTCCTTGATGCAAGACCTACAGCCCCATGGGAGGGCAGATCCTGGCACGCTTGGGGAAAGTGGCACGTTTGAGCACATGGGCATCATGCAGCAGTGTGGTGCACACCAGAAGAAAAAAAAAAGAAACTATTCCCAATCCGCTGATCACATGTGGTCCATTTTCAGCATTAGCCTACAAGCTCAAAATCTTCATACCTTCCTCCTAGAAATAGTTCAGCATGGTGAAAAGCAGCTCCACACCATCTCCAGCTATTTCCCCAAAGCCATTAGCATAGGTATTGGCCACAGAATTAGGATCGATATTATATCCTCTATATAATAGATGATATA
>VZTL01029940.1:1728-25927 GCA_013400535.1 Scopus umbretta
GAAAGTCAGTGGCAAGGCTACCTAATATTGTAACAAACTTCCTATTTAGCCTTTTATGCCAAAAATCTTGATCTAAGATGGTCACCTGTTAGGACACAGAAACAACACTTAGACTGCTTCTCAGCACAAGCAGTCTGAATATCAAGTGTTGAGTGGTTGTGAACTGCTGATCTCAGGCCCGATGGTATAAACCAAGACTCATTTGTACTCTAAGTACTTAGAAAAACTCAGGATCTGACCTCCTTGTTTTGCATGTATTTATTTAAGTGAATAACAATGAACACATTTACTCAAGCATATTGCAATTTGCTGCAGTCAGTTTATAAACAGAGGTAAAAGCAAACGACTTTAGCCTTGTGTTCGTAATCCTGGGAAGGTGCATGTGTCAGAAAAGATAACCTTAGACGTTAACTTCCAAAACAGAAGTTCAAGTACCATCATATAGCTGAACACCCTCCTGGTTTCTATATATCATTTTTCTTACTTCCACCATTTTTTGAAAGGCTCCTTTAAACAAGTAGTCAACCCCAAAATTGCACAGAAGGAAAGTGCAGCTTCCTCAATCTGCATGTGGATTAGCAGGTAGAAAATTAATGCATTTTTCATACAGGATCTGTAAATCATATGACCTGGTGGAACTGGATTAACTAACAGAGAATTAAAGGTAGAAAATTTTTGGCATTCTTGCTGAACTGATAATTTTACGGCAAGAAAGCTAGGCAAGCAGCAGATGAGGGAAAGAGAGAGAGCGCTGAATCAAGATCAAAGAATATGCTGACTTCCAGAAAACAACTGGGCTGTAGAAGGAGGGTTAGCACACAGATATCCTGTGGACCTGTAGCTGTTTTCATTCTTTCAGAATTCCTCTGACATTAGATCCAGGCTGTCTATAGACATGTGAAAAATAGAACTTGGTTTACTTTTTTGATAGGTATTCTTTTTTCTCAAATACCAAGGCAACAACATTCCTTCTGATAGGAAAAAAATTAGCATTGCCCACATTGCATGGTTCAAGGAAGCAGCATCAAAAAACAAACCCAACCAAAAAAAACCCTCAAATTGTTACTGGCTGTTTACTTAGTGAAACAAGGTGATTCTACCTGCACCTTTCTTCAGCTTGCTTTATCATATAATTCCAAATGCAGATGGAGCAAAGAAATCCAGAATGTTGGACTCAGATTCAAAAAACAATATAATGCCATGATAGATGCATCATCATTTTTTTTTCCAAAAGCCAGAATGTATTTTGATGAGGGCAGACTATCAGCAATTGAGATGGCTGCCTAAGCCTCCACGAAAGACAGATCAACCAGCTTGGCCAAAGTTATAATGGTGAGGCCCAACGGCATTTAAGCACATGTGTTTTCATTCTGGAATAAGATTGCTTTTACTTTTCCAGTTCAGGCTGGGAAAAAAAACTTCAGTAAAATCTTAAATTTGCAGTATATTTAAAAGGAAAAAGAAAAATGAAAAAAAAAGAACCCTTAATCCCAGATCAGCTGTTTGCAAAACCAATGAAACTAGTTGAGGAATTTATGTTTTGACACAATGTTTTTGACTTCAAATACATAAAAAGATTTTTGGTGTTCTGTACTTATGAGAAAGACTATACTTCCTTTTTGCTATGGCTTGATGACATCCCATTTGCAACCCTGTGAATGTGACAAGTGCATCTGGTACCCACTACTAGCTCAAATGTTGTTTTTCTGTTTTCATGCTGATGTGAATTTGTAAAGTTACAGAAACAAAAGCTGTATCCTGTTTAAATGAGCCTTTTTTTAACTGATTGTGCTCTTGAAGTTATCTCATTCTCCAAGAAAATTCATCAGCTCTGGACAGTATTATCATTTAACATCTTCTCTTCTGGAACATGTATACATCCAAAAACAACAGTTTTGCCACACACTTCCATTATACACTCACTGACTGACAATTTGCTTACAATCTGCTCTTGCCATCTGAATCTTGTTAAGTTTGAACTTTTTTGGTCAGTGAAAGATGGTTTTACTTTCTCAAGTCTAACAGAGAACCAATAATCTGTCAAGCAGCTATTCTTAAAAACTGCAAGAGTTGCTGTGAAGGTTAAACGGAACACTCCACATAATGGGTGGCTTTTCTTTTTGCATCACATTCAGTTCCCTAAATATAATGCAAGCTGGATCAAATTCTTTATTTCAATTAACATGCTCCACTTCCTATTAGATGTTATTCTATCAAGCCAAAATTGTCCTTGTCAATTTTTCTGTTTTATTAAACAGATCCTAGCATAAAATCTGTCTTCTAGGTTCCATATCTCACATATAGAGACTGCAGACCACACCACCGTGTGCAGCATTGTCAAGTGCCTGACAGATTAATCAGGTATCAAAGAGTAAAATAAAGACTGTCTACTTTTCAGTTGAAAATCTCAGAGCGGACATGTTGGGCTTTATTCTCCACATATAGAAAACTGGTTCTGACAGTTACTAATCATTAATACAGTTCAAACGAAAGAACCAAGTCCTACACTGCTCACCCAGTGTGAGTAACAGCAAGTGACAAAAGAGTGTTTTTGCACCCAATAGGATGAAGTATATTATTATATGCCTGTTACAAAAACCACCCACACTACGGGTAAAAGTCTTGTTTTTTCTCCTGAAGAACTCTATCAGAAACATGATGGATTTGAAGACTGATTTGAAGCAAGTTTCTTAATATACTTCTAGTTAGTCTCTTTAATGATCCCATTTCTTCCAAGTTTTTAGAAAATTTTGCTGTGGAAACAACTTGGTCACAAACTAAATCTCTGAATTGAGCTGGGGCTAAATGGCAAACTGATTTTCAGCTAACTGCTTCTTGTATAGTTCATACTTCAGAGTACATGGCTGCAAATCTGCTTGATCGTACTGCTGTTTCCTAGGCTGAAGTGAATATTAAATTTTGTAATTAGTGGAATGTAATTATTTCCCGTAATGGGCTGTAAATTCACATTATGCCATAAATCATTCTTATGTACGCTTAAGGATTCATTACTTTTCTTAGCAACTGACTAGCATATTTACTAAGCACAGAAATGTTCAACTGGAGTACCCCGTAGGTTACTGGGAAAGCATTAGCTGTTCCCAAATGAAATCTCTTTGGTGGGCGTAAGTGGTTAGCAGGAGGAAAAGTGTGGTTCTACCACCGTGGTTAGAGGTAAGACTTGAGAACCTGATTCAGCAAGGTACTAAAAAAAAGATTTGCGTATCAGTTCCATTGGGATCATTTATTGTCCTCATTAAGGCTCTTAAATGCTTTCTTAAATCATCTTCTGAAGTAAAAGTCGAGGAGATACAACTGCTGTTATGACAAAAAAAGATCTGTCAGCGAGGATAGCAGCATTCTCCACAGTAACAGAACACCAAAATCCATGAATCTGCTAAACCCAAGCCAGAACAACTGCAAGCACAGGCAGACCTTCCCAAGCCTCATGGCCTCCTTCCTGCTGCCCGGTCACATCTGCTAGAGGCAGGTTTGCCTGACTTCCATATGGTCATGCAACAGCAGAGATGCCCAGGCTGGTGTTCAGGCAAACCTCCTTACAGTTCCTGTGCTATATGGACAGCTTACCTCCTGGGATCTCCAGAGACAAACCTTGCATGTTCCTATGCTCCTACGGTTTTGTACTTTGGGAGAGTAAAAAACCTAAAAAGGCTGGTGGTATTCTGAGTAGATACAAGGGGTGAAGTTTATCATACTATTACACTAAGCTGAAGACTCTACACTAATGTGGTTTTTAAATTAGGTCTTCCTGGGAGATACCCTATTTGTCACCTCTTAGTGAGTTAAAGGAAGCAGAAGCTCAACATAGCTTACAACACTGCCATCAAGAGTGTTCAAGAATTGGTCCACAGAAAAAAAAAAAAGAACCTTAAGGATCCAGCACAAAATTTCTATTGTGTTGTCAGACAATTCAGATTCTTTCATATACTGACCCAATATTCTCACAGCATGCATGTACATGTACACTTGCCTGCACCATCCTAATATGTGTCTATGAAGGGTAAACCAGACCTGAGATACTTGACTCCTCAGCAGAATAGTCAAGTACTATGTATAGGAACTAAGCAGGTAAACATCACCCTTCAGAGGACAGAAGATTTCAGTAAAAAGCCCTTCTTACATTTTTCTGGTACTGTTTTTGTTGCAGCCTTTCCTCTCTCTCACATTAGAACTTATCCTACCTATACCGTCTTCTCATTCATAATCAATGATGAAAGTAAAAGCCTAGGCAATGATGAAAGAGGATCAGCTCCTGATGTCTTTACTCAGACAACTCTGCAATCTGCTCTGGGCGGACTGGCTGCCAGATCCAAGGACAGACCAGCCAACACTCGAAGAATGGTCAGAATCTCTTTTCATTGTTGTTGGTTGGTAGGTTAGATACTCCTCGCCATTGAACCCTCCTTTACTGTGTTCCTGATCCAGCAGCACTGGCACAGACAGGAAGCCTTCCAATAATATTTACAAGACATGCGTAAGATACGTGAACTTAATTAAAAAAGGATAAAACTAAAACAGGAAAAACAAATCCCCATCTGCACCCAGACCATTTGCAGTTAGTACTGTCCAGATGTCTAAAATGTGCAGGCTGCAAAAATATCCTAATGCCCTTCAAACCCAACACAGAGTGTTAATGATTGCTTTAATTGGAAAAAAAATAACTGATAATCCAACAGATAGTAGCAATGAACTAAATGCCAATAAAGGGAATCTGAGAATAAGCTTCACAGATTTGCTGGAGAAGCAACTGCAGCACAGACCTTGAAGGCATTAGCTTGTGGACAACAAAGATCAGTTATCTGCTTGTCTAACTCTGATCCCTTGCATGTGATTAACAAAGGTGAAGGGAAGCAACTCCGGGGACCTGTCTCAGTGAAAGATAGATAGACGATTTAAGACAGAGTCTTTGTTTGTGTTGTGACTAAAGTTCAAATTCTACTTCTGTCTGTGAATTTACCCCATCCCCACTGGGCACTGTCAAATCCCATCAGCCTTGTTCCCTTACCTTGCGGAAAATTCTGTCCAAACATGCACAAGCCTTTTTGCTCCCCCAAGGCTTTGCTGGTGCAACTGAAAAACCTAATACAGTTACTTCAGCTAAGCACATGGTAAGCATGTCTGTGTCAGACCTAGACAAAACCTAACCCAATTAAACAGTCCCTGTTCATAATGCTTTTCTAATGTGCGGCACCTGGGACGGAAAAAGCACACTTTGCTGCACTTCAGAGAAGGCTGTCATGATGTGCTGAACTGTGTTTGGACAACGGTGCGTGGTTATTGAATACAGAACCAGAGAGTTCCATGCTTTTCAAGTATAGAGTTTTGCATCAACGTGATTATGAGGGGTGCACATTACAAGACGTACACAGCATTGCTCTGGTAAGACTGTTGAAGAATGGCCTCGGCATGGTTTTAAAGACAAGCTGCTGTGAGTTTTCTGACTCTGCTTTGAGTCTGTTTTCGCACTTTGCTACCTCTTCCAGCCATGGCTGTAATCCAATTAACAAGCTCCCCTTCAGCCTCGCTAGGGTGCAACAAGAATTCACCAAGAAGCCTGCAACCTTCACAATAGGGTTTTTGACCAGTAGCAGGAAAGTCTGCTTATTGTCTGCAGGCAGTGAAAGAGGAATCTGGAACAGAGCCGGAAAGCTGTAAATAAATACCTTTTATTTTTTTTATATTTGCTGGCCTTCAAAAGGGGCAAAGATCTTAAATATAACAAAAATGACAACTGCTTTTCAGAAACTGAATGTGTAGTACTTCCAACTAAATATGAAAAATGATTTCATGTATCACTTCCTCTGTCCACTTTATAACTCTCCAAAATACCATTAAAATATATGGTACTTCTGAGATTCTTATGTTCAATAAAAGGGTCAATAAGAAGCTGTTATGGTAACAAACTGTTTTCCCTTAATCGCATATCTGCTTACCATGCAAAGCTTTCTCATGGAATTCTGTTTCTATAAAATGTTTCATAGCAGAGTATAAAGTTATAAAATATCAATAATTATATCTAATTTTTAGATTAACAAAACAATCTTTCTTGTCTGTCCTTTATTTCATTTGCCTTGCTTTTCCAGGTTATTGTATAGCTTTAATAACTTTGAAACTGCCAAAGACAGAGGTTAACTGAGCAGAACATACTCTTGAAAGAATTTAAGTTTAGAAAGGTAAGACTGCCTCTGCAGCAAATAATAAAGATATAAACAGCATTTTAAACCACAGCCTAGAGATTCAAGTTTCTTTTTAATGGAACTAATCACCTACTTCCTTTTGACTACATTTACATTCTGATATAATAAGTAGGGCTATATAAACCACGTGATTTTTGTATTCATTATTTTTTAGTAATTGATTTTCTCAATTATGTAGGAAAAGGCTTTAAGGTGACCAAATTTTTTTCTCTTTTCAAACAGTCTGAATACATTTTGACATTAAAGATATTAGAAGAAAAACAATTATTCAGAGATTTTAGGGCGAATTTGTTCTTTGAAAGAATTGATCCTTCTGAGCAATACTGGGTGTTTTTCCAGCCAAGCAAGATCGGTAAATGGTGCCCTCAGCAAGCACATGGCTTGTTAAGTGTCTTTATATTTCTTCCCATTTAGGAATTCCCTGTAAGTTTTAATCCAGTATGTCCAATATGATGAAGAGTTTTATTTGCACACACAGACATTAGATCTATTCATTAGTGTCATTAGCTGTCATTAGTTGGCAGAGTGGACAGTCAGCTTTAGTCTTTAGGCTATGCATTTCACAATGAATGAAAAGGAAAATGCAGAGGAGAAAACTTTATGTAGCAAAAGATGACAAATTAGTCCAGCTCTATCTCAAATTCACAGTTAGTACAAGATAAAATGAATAGGTTCAAAGGCAAGTCATAAATCAAACTTATGAAATGAAAGAATCCATACACAAATGGAATCCTCTGACAGCAAAGTCAGCGTTGATCACTTCACAACATTAAAATAAGTAAGAATAAAACAGAAACAAACAAAAATTCCCTGTAGAAGCAAATACCTGAGAAAGCAGCGAGTGGGAACAAAGTCTCTAACATGACGGCAAAGCAACATTGTCTGCACTGAATACAGGAGGAATATTTAGCAAAAGTGTGACTTAGCACAGTGGAGTATCTTTAGAAATCTCACAAAGCTCCTAATGCAGGCCAGTGGCTTTAACATTTATATTAAGGAAGTAACTCCTCTCTATAACAGATCTTTTATGTACTTTAAAACATTTTTATGAAAACAGATCAGAGCAGAAGAAATATACTCCTGACTTTCTCTTGGACTGGGGAAAAAAAAATCTGTCACAAATGTTGAGTATATTACTTTTTGGAGCCATTAGAAGTTCAAATGATTTTGATAAAGTATATGCTATATTTCATCTTATTCAAAAGCGTAATGAATCACACAATGCTCCAGTCAGCCCTTTGGGCTTTTGAATAGAGCAAAGAGTTGCTGGGAACACGGTCACTGTCTTCACTGGGGTATTCTGCAAGTTTGTCTTGAAATCAGACATGTGCCACAGCTGATTTAGTCCCAGTAAGGTCTAAGGAGAGACTTTCACTGATTTCATTCACATAACAGGTAGCATCTTTAAAGAAACCAAAAGGAAATCACAGATAGTTAACCTACATTTTTATTCTGCAGCTGTTCATTGAACTGTTAAAAGAAAAGTTCCCCGCCTCTTAGAGAGAGCTGCAAAAGTTTTTATTAATTAAGTATAAATGTCTATTGGGAAGAATATTTCTGGTCACTACAGTAAATGCATGTGGGTTTTTTCCTCCTATTTCTACTTGACTTAAATATTTCCAATTCCAATAAACTGAAAAATGTCCAAAGAAAAACTGAAATATGAGCAGAAGGGACCGTTTACAGGAAGGATTTCCATACTTACTTCAACAGAGGACTCTGGCCCCTTAGAGTCTTATTAGCACATTGTGATTCTTTTAATGGAGTAAGGATTTTCAGTATTTAATTACTGTAGACTCGAATAAAGTTACAGGTTTTCTCCTTGGATGTGTTTTCTTTAGGGTTGTAGGACCCCTTTCAGCTGCTATAAAAAGGTAGCAAGAATGAGCTAGTGGAACAAAGATTGCTAGGGAGAAATACAGTAGCTCAGAGAGAAAACAGTGCCTGATATCACCAAGTTTAATACTTAAAACTTCTCAAAAAAACATTGACAGACTGATCTAGGTAGAGTGTCTAAGAGATCTTTATTCAGATTCATACGAACTGACAGTTTTAAAACAACCATTCTAACAGTGGGAAGTTGTGGGTGAGATTAGAGAAAAAATGACTGGTCAGACAAACAAATCTTACAGCTGAGCTGTTGTCCCAGAGAAACGGAATATTATAGCTGGTAATGTGGATGCATCTGGACAAAAGACTATTATCTCTAGAATTATGAATCTGGCACGACACTTCTTTTAATGAGCAAATTACAAAAAAAACCCCACCCGGAATACAATATTAATGAATGTTCAAATTACTTCAGTATTAGTTTATCAGTGTTATGTAAATAAACTACATGGAAAGCATTTCTGATGGGACATTTTGATATTTGCATATCCTTAATCTTCAATGTAAATTGGAGAAGTCTGTAAGAGCAGAAAGAAAAGTGTAAATACTATGTGCTGTTTTCTAATAACCAAACCCATTTTAACAGTAATCAAGCCTGTGCCTGGAGATCAAAACAGAATCTGATGGGTGCTGTAGTATGCTTCATTTGTTTCACTTTATGAACTGCAGGCATCCTAAGGAAAGAGAAAGATCTGGACTAAATTTGTAACACAAATAATGTAAAATGCCTTTTTGATACGTTATGCTGCAGAAGTTTTTCAAGAATAGGAAGAAAAATAGACATAGATGTTAAAGGTTAAGAATGAGATATCTCAAGTGGTCATTGACTTTCAGATCCAGACCACCATCATCTTGATATTCCCACCCCTCTGTTTTAGTTTGGGTATGAGTTCTTTATGGTTTTATTCATTGCTTCCCCCCACCATACTCTTTGATTTTTATTCTAGTGTGTGATATATGCTCCAGCTAAAAATGGCCTCCATATAAAACATGTCCTAAGACTGGAACACATTTATAGATGGATGTGAAAGATCACTTTGAGAGAAGAGATTTTTTTCCAGTATGGCTTTTCCAAAGAAAAGAGGGGAAATGCTTAAGTAATAAAACCAGACAAATTATATAGCTTTTCTGAAGTGATTTTGAAGAAGAAATCAAACCTTTTTACTGAGATGGAAAAAAAGTAATGCATCACCAGAGAGCAACTGGTGACAAGTCATTGATTTCAATAGCATAACAATGATCAATTGAGAACATACCTGAAATTTTCCTGAAGTTTTGAAAACGAACCGAGAAAGTGAACCTTGTCAGAACTTGTCCATTCAAGTTAACACAAGGATCTTTTATTACTGAACTCAACCAGGACATTCATTCTCATACCATAGGTCCCGTTATAATCAAGAGCAAGCACAGAACTTCACAAACAGGGCTGTTTTTGTTAAAGTTGTTCTTTATATTGTTGAAGAGCCACATTTCTTCCAGACATGTCTATTTAATATATTTTTTAATCATCTTCAAAGTCTTTCTAGAGTTACCCTGGCTTAATTTATCTGCCAGTATTGATCAGTTTCTTGTTTAAGGAAAGATAATTGTTCAGATATATCTTCAACAATCAATAGTAATTGATCAAATGAGCTTTTATTTTGTACTTCTGACCAGTTTGTATCTGGTGTTTTTCTCAGGCTTGCAGGGTCAGATGTACCAGTTCAATTAAGTTTTCTGATGGGCTCAGCATCCCTAGAGAGGGACAGATTTTCAGGAGAGTGTCATTCCCATTCAGACTATAAAATAAGTGACTTGACACTCAAATTGTCCTCATACTTGTAGTAAAAGATTTGCAAACTTGGCAACACTTGTGGATACTATAAATTTGCATTCGAGGCTACCAGAATATTTTTTTTCAAGTTTTGCAGCATGTTGGTATAAGACTCTATTTAACTCTACACCGTCCAAACTAACACATCTGCATTTGAATATATCATCCTTATTTTTGTTATTTGGAGAATATATATACCTATTTTTCAGTGAGAAGAAATCAGCATTTATAATACATGATATGGTGGGTTGACCCTGGCTAGATGCCAAGTGTCCACCAAAGCCGCTCTATCACTCCCTTTCTCAACCAGACAGGGGAAAGAAAATATAACAAAAAGCTCGTGGGTTCAGATAAGGACAGGGAGAGATCACTCAGCAATTGCTGTCACGGGCAAAACAGACTCGACTTAGAGAAAATCAGTTTAATTTATTACCAAATAAATCAGAGTAGGGTAATAAGAAATAAAACAAAACCTTAAAACACCTTCCCCCCACCCCTCCCTTCTCCCTGGGCTCAACTTCACTCCAATTTTCTCCACCCCCTCCCCCAAGCAGTGCAGGGGGACGGGGAATGGGGGTTGCGGTCAGTTCATCACACGTAGTCCCTGCTGCTCCTTCCTCCTCAGGGGAAGGACTCCTCACACTCTTTCCCTGCTCCAGCATGGTGTCCCTCCCATGGGCTACAATTCTTCATGAACTGCTCCAGCGTGGAAGCAGTTCATGTCCCTTCACGGAAGGGAGTCCCTTCCACAGGGAGCAGTCCTTCAGGAACAGACTGCTCCAGTGTGGGTCCCCTTCAGGGTCACAAGTCCTGCCAGCACACCTGCTCCAGCATGGGCTCCTCTCTTTCTGTGGGTCCACAGGTCCTGCCAGCAGCCTGTTCCAGCACAGGCTTCCCATGGGATCACAGCCTCCTTCGGGCATCCACCTGCTCCAACGTGGGTTCCTCCACAGGCTGCAGACAGATATCTGCTCCGCCATTAACATTACTCCATGTGCTGCAGGGGGACAGCCTGCCTCACCACGGTCTTCACCATGGGCTGCAGGGGAATCTCTGCTCCGGCGCCTGGAGCACCTCCTCCCCCTCCTTCTTCACTGACCTTGGTGTCTGCAGAGTTGTTCCTCTCACATATTCTCATTCCTTACTCCAGCTGCGTTTTGTCATTGGTTGTTTTTTTCCTCCTTCTTAAATATGTTATCCCAGAGGTGCTACCACTGTTGCTGATGGGCTCGGCCTTGGCCTTGGCGGGTCTGTCTTGGAGCTGGCTAGCCTTGGCTTTAGGGGACATAGGGGAAGCTTCTAGTAGCTTCTCACAGAAGCCACCCCTGTAGCACACACCCCACCCTGCCCCCCCAAAAAAACCTTGCCATGCAAACCCAATACATAATTTATCTCATCTTGAAGTAGACAATAGATCAGAAGAATCACATTCTAAAAGTGCTTGTTTATGTCCATTCATTATAGAGGAAGCCTAGGGAGAAAAGGCCTTTGTATATATACACACATATATACATGTGCACACACACACAGTGTAGCTGGACTCACCTTCAGTGTTTTAATAAAACCATGATTTCTTCCGTATGTTTGACATACCTCATTTTAAAGTGATGGTGTTACATATGTTATTTAAAGGCAATGTTACTTTCTAAACACTACTGTTTTCTCTAAATTTCAGCAATGGCACTTAGAACATGGGCTTAGGTTTGGTTTGTTTTTATCTTGTGAAGAAAACAAAAAAACAACCCAGAATGGTAGCCACCCTGTACCTTCAATGACAAGAAATAGGAAGTTTTGTTTCCAGAAGTTCCTGATGTTTTATGATGATATTTTCTGAAAAATGTTTTCCTTTTTTTTTTTTTTTTTTGTTCCTAGAATGTGGAACACTGTTAGAATGATCCTAATTATAGCCATGCAATTTCACACACAGCAGTTACGAAACAGCAAGCCAAAGAGTAAAAATTAAGAATGAACAGTATCAAAAATAATAATGAATAATGAGTTGTAGGAAGCAGAATAGGTAATTCAGTAAGTGGCATTTTCTGATTTGAATGTAAATTCAAGAATATTCCCATCTTCATAAGAGTGTTTTTTCGGAAGTGTCTTCCTTCATAGGCAATCAAGGTTAACATGTACTTTTGGTTATTGGAGCACCCAGCATATTTGGAAGTCATCTATAGAATATCCTGATGACAAGTTTATTTGTCTCATTCTGCTTGTCTGCAGACTCCTTGAAGCTTCAGCTGAATACCTTCTTCTGAATAGAGGAAAGTTCTGTGCTGGCAAAATGAACAGCATGTGTATTTTCATGTCCAGTGGTAATACAGGCTTCCGACAATTTCAGGGTGACTAAAAGATACAGTCTGTGTTTGGGGAAGCCTGAGCATCCTAAGACATAGACACAAAAGTTATTCAGCAGGAGGAAATAAATAGGGACCAGGATTTTGGGAAAAGATCAATTTATCTAGTGGTCGTGCAGGATAAGCTGTAGCAAAGAGACAGTTTCACTGCATCAAGGAGACAGTTGCAGTCTGTGATCAGCTGCGAAGGAAAGAGATGTACATAGACCTTCTAAGCTGAGAGACAAGCAGGGAGAGTAGGGGACTAAATCTGATTTTATTTAAAATCTACTCCGTATGGGCAAAAGTTTGAGGGGCTAGTACTGGACTCACAGCCCCTTACTGCTTGGCCATATTCTAATGCCTGGGATTAACAAAAAGACCTTTGGGTAGAGGACTGTTTGTGTCAGAGGTATTTTGATATTTTTTGCTCAGTTTGTGTCTGCCAGTTGCTGAAATACTGGTTTTGCACAAATGATAAAGTACTGCATCACTAGACTTATTTCATGTATTTACAGGTGTATATGGTACAACAAAATGCTAGTGACTGAAGCACATCGATGATTTTCAGAAGTGTCCTTGGGCTGCATTCTGGCATCCTTCTTAAATACACCTTCCTCTGTGTTTTATTCACTGGTTGCTCGCTCTTTCTGTACTCTGGAGAACAAACTGAACGCTATAAGGATTTTTAGGCAGGTAAGTGATTATCAGCTTTTACAATATCTGATTTGTAAAACGTAAAAATAGAACTGCCTTTTAACTGACAGCTAGCTCAGGTGAATTAGCTAAATCCTATCTTTGGTGGTTTTAAATGCCTATAATGTGCTACTTGCTGGCAAAACGTGTGCCTCATCCGCCTTTCCCCACACAAGCTAGTTCTGAAAGGTGATAGGTACCTAGAGACAGCACTCAGTAAAGCAATATACTCATGGGGAAAAACTGAGATTTATTTTTTTCATCTGTACTAGGGTTTTAACATTTACACTGTTTTGCTAGTATTGCAACCCTATATTTGCACAGGATGTTTATGGTTATTATATTGGACATTTCTCATCTGTATTTGCAGAACATGCTGATGGCTTTTTTTTCCTTGAGAGTCAGCTGTTATTTTTTCCCTCCTAGGGAATGACAATTACGCTATTTTAAGTAAGAGTGGATAGTCATAGTCAAAAGACTCATTTCACTGAGACCCACAATACATTTCTGCTTACAGCATACTGACTTGCTAACTCAAGACTTTTAGAAAGACATAACAGTTTTTGCAAAGAATTAAGGGCAAGGTTGATGTGAAAACTCTGCCAGCAAGATAAAACCTTATCCTATCATCCTCTCTCTCCTTGAGCAATACCTCTCCCTAAAGTTGAAAGCCTGTTAAGCCCAGAATTTTAAGGCTCCCAACTCTTTTAGGCCTAACTCCTCAGCAAACTCCAAATATTTTCCAAATATTTGTGTTTACTCTTTCAGACATTACCTTTAAAGACATGAGTGTGTTTCATAGCTGCATAAATAAAATGCTGCTACTAAAGTCTGGGACAGCTGTATATACTTTTTATGCTTTCTAGAGTAGGAAGACATATTTTATTTTTTCAGCTGAACGTACCACCAGGTACCACAGGGGTGAAGACATCAATTTCAGTCCTCCTTATTGAACCTTTAAGGAAAACTTGTACTCTATCCATCAACCAGGAGGCCAGTCTGCTAGTAAGCACTGAAGGTGCTGATCTCAGCTAGATACTTTCTTCAATCCATTGCTTGCTGTAAATAGGATTCTGCTAAAAGTAAAGCAAAACTATGAAGCATAGAAGAACTACACTGCTGAGCTTTTGTATGACTTCATTTTCAAAGAGAAAACCAATTGATCTTACTACACAGTGGAGTGTAACTCTCAATCTCTCCCTCTGAACTGGCTCCCAGATTCACAGGTACTACAAGAAAGCTTCCCTTTTTCTTTATGTGGATGGAGGCATGCAAGCATATTGTGGGTACACGTGCACTTGACCACAAATACAAATCTCAACGCACCAGAACATATTTGGGTAAGAGAAGAGGGTCTATGTCTTTAAGGAAAGATATTGTCTGGAATCAGAAGCCACAGCTTCTCATTGCCACTGAAAGTAATGTATCCATAGAAGAAAATAAATCTGTAATATGTTTAACAAGCTGTACGTTTTTCCCATAGCTCCCGAGCACAGTCTACAATTCTACCAGAGCAATCACTCTGCTAAACATCCTTCTACCTCCCAAGTCATGTTTAAATTAATTGCTTCTTGTGGAAAAATAACAGGATGATGTATGGCTGAAGATAATAATATCTGGGGAAAAAATACAGAACAGTAACCTGTTTCATCTTCTGTCACTGGAGGAGTGGCTTTCATTGAAAGCTTTTTTTCTTTCTTCCCAGTCTAACTTACAATAATTTGAACAACACAGCTTCGACTATAGCCTTCTACAGTGTGGTGGGTTGACCCTGGATGGATGCCAGGTGCCCACCAAAGCCTCTCTATCACTCTCCTTCTCAACTGGACAGGGGAGAGAAAAGATAACAAAACACTCGTGGGCTGAGATAAGGACAGGGAGAGATCATTCTCCAATTACTATTGCAGGCAAAACATACTCGGGGAAATTAATTTAATTTATTACCAATCAAAACTGAGTAGGGTAATGAGAAATAAAACCAAGTCTTAAAATACCTTCCCCCCACCCCTCCATTCCTCCCAGGCTCAACTTCACTCCCAAATTCTCTACCTCCTCCCCTCCAAGCAGCACAGGTGGATGAGGAATGGGGGTTGCAGTCAGTTCATTACACGTTCTTTCTGCTGCTCCTTCCTCCTCAGGGGGAAGACTCCTCACACTCTTCCCCTGCTCCAGTGTGGGGTCCCTCCCAAGGGAGAGAGTCTTCCATGAACTTCTCCAATGTGGGTCCTTCCCATGGGCTACAGTTCTTCATGAACTGCTCCAGCACAGGTCCTTCCCACAGGCTGCAGTCCTGCAGGAACAGACTGCTCCAGCATGGGTCCCTCTCAGGGTCACAAGTCCTGCCAGAAAACCTGCTCCAGCATGGACTTCCCACGGGGTCACAGACTCCTTCAGGCATCCACCTGCTCCAGCATGGGGTCCTCCACTGAGAAGGACCCTAGTGCTGGAATGACTCAGCACCATGGGCTGCAGGTGGATAGCTGTTCCACCATTAACCTCCATGGGCTGCAGGGGGACAGCCTGCCTCACCATGGTCTTCACCACGGGCTGCAGGGGAATCTCTGCTCTGATGTCTGGAGCACCTCCTCCCCCTCCTTCTTCACTGATCTTGGTGTCTGCATAGACATTCTTCTCACATATTCTCACTTCTCTCTCCAGCTGCAATTGTGGTTGCACAACATCTTTTCCCCCTTCTTAAATATGTTATCCCAGAGGTGCTACCACAAGCACTGATGGGCTCGGCCTTGGCCAGCAGCAGGTCCATTTTGGAGCTGGCTGGCATTGGCTCTATTGGACACATGTGAAGCTTCTAGCAGCTTCTCACAGAAGCCACCCCTGTAGCACCGCCACCCCCCACTACTAATGCCCTACCATGCAAACCCAATACATAGAGGGGCTGCTGTGGAGAATCTCTCTCATCCAGAAGTTTTTCCTCATAGCTGAACTTTTGCACATTTCCCCCATTAGTATAACTCTGATATGCCAAGGAGCTCCCCTGTTATAACTTACACCTCTGGGAAGACACTAGGCTATTCCTTACACTTTCAGTAGTGTCTTAGCCAGTTTAGTTCTTGTTTTTTCCTCCTAAAACAGCTTTTACAACAGCTCCTTTGATTCTGCTCGCTACATTGTCTTCCTTTTTCTCCCCTTAGCAGCTGCGTGATGCACATGCACACATGACAACTCAAGGAGTGCAAATGCAGAATTGTTTGTCATTTCTGAGGTTTGATAGAGATGGTAGCTCTTGAGATACCACTGAATTTTGAATTGTCAGGGGTTTAGGAAATTATTTCCTTCTCCTATCAAATTTAATCTTCCCCTTTTTCACACTAGAATAAATTCCAGATTTCTTTGCTAATATTCTGTCAGCAATTTCAGACTGATTCATCTACAACTTCCCTGTAATGCTGTACCCATGGAGCTACAGAGACAGGTTGTATTGTACCATTCAAGCTATTCTACCCCCAGTGAACAATTAAATGTTCATTAGTGCTAATGAGACAGCCTAGAAAGCTAGGGAACTCAAGATGTGTTGGAAAAATGCCTGGTTAGAACCGAAATAAAACAGGAATTTGAACATGAAACTTCTATACCCTTTCACCTCTGAGGGTGTTAGGGTGGACCGAGAAGCTTTCAGCTTCTAAGATCTGTTGAAATTCCACATTTTTGTAGAAATGACCTAATATCAACAATTGCTGCACCAAAACCACATGGACCTTCTTAAAAATTTTGTGATAGAGTTACACTGTAAATATACATGCTTTAGTATTTTTTTTTGAATAGGTTGTTTTATTTTCACCTTTCTTTTGCAGTAAAAAAAAAAAGGGTAATAGTCACATGAGAGCATTGGTACATTCTCTCATGTTTAATAATGCCATCAAATTCACAGCTTGCCATCACTTTATCCCTTCTTCCTTGCCATCCTTGTTTGATAATATTTTTTTAAGAACATCATAGAGGCTTTGAGATCTCTAATCCTTTGTCAAATTTGGCTTAAAATTGTTTGAAAGGTCAAAAGTTTATTGGAGCAACAGACGAACAAACAATATGATCACGTAAACCTTATCTTGAAAGGACAGCAGGAAAAAAATATGCCTTTTAAAATTAAAAAAGCAAATCTTGTCTTTCTTAAATGGACTTTAATCCACCTTGTGGGAAGAAAAAACCCCTGCTTTCATCTATTCATTATGTATTGTTTTTCCTTACTGATGATGGTTCTGCTAATCTTTGATTTTCAAACTATTTTTAAAATACTTGAATTACTCTAAGAAAATTAGAAATTAGAGAATTTCCTTAATTAGTATTTAGTCCATTCTGCTTTGAAATTCTGTTCTGAAACATTTTTTTTCTTGTCTTTGAGCAGTGGGAAACTGCAGTTTTCCCATTATTTTCTAGATAACAATCAAATCACCATTTACCACTAGTTCACTATTATTTCTTTTAAATATATGAAAATCTATGTTATCCAGACTAAGCCTTTGCTTAATGTCCTCAGTAGTGAGAAGTATGTGAATATATGAGGGATACTTTTGGGGAGGAAGGGAGGAAGGAAGGAAAGAAAGATGGTTTCCTTACTCCTTCCTGTCCCTGGTGGAGAACTTTCCCAAACAAAAGGATAAGACATGCATGATGTGATCTGACTGCAATCAGTCACACACTCTTGCAATTCAGAGATTCTTATATACTACTATATGTCAACTTTTCCTTTTTTTTTCTGTGGTTTTTTTTTTTTTTTTTCTTTTTTCAATTGGAAGTATTTTCAGCTGTCCTTCACTTTCTGACTGGCTAGGATGAATCCAGAAATATGTATTCAGTGCCAGTATTCTAAATCAACTCTTGTTATGTGACACTATTTTTGGATTTCTTTATATAGATTATTTCCCTCTTATTTATTTATTTCTGGCTGACATATACCAGCACTCATCTGAACATGCTGATCAACGTAAGCCGCTCTCTGTAATTAGACTTTTTTTTAATTAAAACAGATTAAGATGAGTTATTTACATGAAATCAGCTTTGCTACTAAGAAACCTTTATTGGTATTTACATGATTGCCTTCTGCACATTTGCTTTTATAATTATACACATGTTAGCTCTTAATGGAATGAAAAGGGCACTAGGACCCAATGTTTTTAATCTGCTATCACTTACATCCTGAAGTTGCCAAATAGGTGCTCAGCTAAAGATGAGCCAAGTGGAATAGAGACCATGGGTTTTTTTCAGTTATACTAAACGAAAAAAAGACTAAAGCAACTTAATAGTAACTAAACCACCTTTGCAAAGACAATACTTCCAAACAATGGCAAACAAAAAGAAAAAGAACCACCTGCAGTTCAGCACAGATCCCTTTGAAGCTTGTGAAATTCTCTGACAAAACAACAGACTTTGCCATAAAATCAAAGTGGTTTTAGAGGAGCCAATTATACTCATAGGCCAGCTTGAACCCTCTTTGTAGTGCAGGGGTCTGCACTGCAAAACTAGAATCTCTGAAAAATAATGCTTGCTGGGTTTACATGCTGAAGAAATATAGGAAAGCAATTTGAGAAAAAAAAGTATCAGCTTTGTTATACTTAAGTTGAGAGCAGAATATGATGTTGACATCCAACTGCTGTATTTGTTGTACCCACTCTGCCATCCTAAATGCATCTCCTTAGTTACCCTGAGGTGAGCAAACTCAGCATTACTTCCCTCTGTATTGAAATGCATTAATACATGTATGAAGAGACACTAGAACAGGAGGACAACACTTTATTTACATGAGAGGCGCATAACCACAATGCCTGTAAGCACTCTCACTAAAGCTTAAAAAATAGACTGACCTGAGGAAACAATCTGTATTCAAAATTAGAGTTCTGACATAGGGCTCTCTTCAAACAAACAAACAAAAAACCCAAAAAACAAACACCCCCCCAAACATCAGAAAGGACTGAGAGGTTTGCAACATAATTCGATCACACTTCTTGCGTTTTAGTATATCTGGTGATACAGTCTCAGAAAACACACTTGGGAATTTAAGATGCTTTCAAAGTAACCAGTGATCCTGGGGCCATTCAGATGGACTTGGTTCTCAGTTTTCAACAAGAACAAATATGTCTCTCTCTGGAAATGAAAAGGAGAAAAGAGAGAGAGAGATGGAACAGGTAGCTGGTCATGACTTTGTTCAGCACTGGATGAAAATACCCTGTTTACTCCCTCTTCCATCTATACTTGCCAAAATTGATCCTAATGTAGAAACAGTTTTTAATTTTTTTTATATTGCTTTTTAAAGGAAAAAAATTAATGGAATTTTCAAGTATTTCCAACCAGCTCTCATTCTAAGCAGCCATAAAGTTGTTTCCTTGACCAGCCCCAATGATCAGATTTTCAGATACAGAGGCTGTCACTTACCTATAAAAATAAATTAATTTCCATCCTATGATTTAAAAACAGTGCAGATCACTGCAAAAGTTAACCTGCATCTGACCCTTTGCAGAATTTCAATATGTTTAGTGCTTTTTGGGACTGAACCTTTACCATGCCCTAGGTTATGGACAAAGGCTTTAGAGTTCTTCTGGACTTCCCTTAGAAAGGTCATGTCTAAAGCAGTCACCCAAAATTTGGTAGCTATGTAGCCTTCTTATGAAAATCAAAGAGAATGATAATCATATGATAAAATGTGGCAAAGGGGCCTGAAAACTTGCACTGTTTGATACCGCTCTTAGGAGGCCCACCTTTGAAAGCTGAGGCTGCTGATATGTTCACCAGCAACTTAGGGGTTGTTAAGGAGCAGCCACAGACCTGATTTATTTTTAGAAATCACTTTTGAGACGTAAAGCATACTGCAAATATACCAAATATCACAAAGAAGCCATCCATTCTTGCCAAGTCTCAAACCTTCTAACCCTCCCTGCTCAACTTTTCAAGGCCATCAATCAATAACATCATAAAACTCATGATTACATTTCATATATGCATAAAATATGGGTTGTTTACAACATCCTGCTTGTCAAGCAATTAAAAATCTGCAGACGTTCATAAAACTTAAGGTAGAAGAAACGGTGCAGATCTGAAACCTTCCATAAACATCCATCTGTCTATCACATAATAGAAATGAGAAGAACACCTGCAAACAAATCTTGGCAAGGAAGGATGCAGAAGAATTGATGGCCCAGGTTACCTGGGACTCAGAATTGTCCCTGCAACAGCACTCTGGGTCAGAGCAGATATCATACGTACATGGGCAGAATCTCACTGGCATCGATCTCCATGTCTTAAAGATCTGTCTGCTTAATATCATGAAAACAATCACTCCTGGGCCTCTTTCAGAAGGAGAAGGAAATGTTCGCAGGGAATAGCAGTAAATGGTAGCTATGGTGGTAAAGCAGAAAAAATATTAAATCTATAAGAAGGCCCAGTAGAGAACAAGTGAATAGTTTTACTGTGGACCCACTGGGTCTCTGCGAGAGACAGCTGCTATTTTACAGACTGCCTAAAGATCTCTTGGTTTTATGGTAGCCTTGGAATTAACTCACCATGTTCATGAAAAGTCTTGTTTGCTAATTAATGAACAGAACAAATAGATCTGAGAGCCAGGGTTTTCTTTAAAAAATTTTTAAAACCCCCTACAAATCTTGAATCAAAAAAATCTTTACAGGAATTTCAACTGCCAATTATCGTCTGAAGCGCATTATTATTATTCTATGTAGTATAAGATTTTGTGACACTTCTGATTTGTACAAATGTGACATAGCAGAGAATAAATATAGGCACTAATGGAGAAAAACTCAGAACGGCAGCTTTTTGAATGAAGCTTAGTTTCCAAAATATTACTCTGTCTTTCTTTTTTAATAACCTGCATAGAAAGAAGGTAGCCTGGAGACTGTAAGCTAACCACAATAAAGGTAAAAGCATTATACGTTATTAAACTCTGAAAACATGGGGGTTAATGATATTAAAAAATATACTGGTTTAAGTGCTGACTGTGCAGAAAACCAGAGTAATCTACTGTGATATCACCCCATCACCTTTTGCATATTATACTTTTAAAAGAGAAAGCAATGCACAAAAGAACAAAAGAAACTGAAAGAACAGAGCTTGATTTGGTCAGTCATATAAAACCCACTCACTATTTACAGGCTGCAGACAAGTGTTCAGGGCACAGTTTATAAGGCTTAAATCATGACATCTTCTGATTCGCCATGTCTCAGAACAAGACACATTTGATTATACAATGTTGAGGTACAACATAGATTATTACTAATACTCCAGAGGACTTTGGGGATGAGCTTACTCTGTTCATGTTGAGGAAAAAAGCTCTTAAAAGACTGCCAGCTCCTTCAATAGGAGGAGTCTTCCATGGCTGGGGAGAAGGCATCTCTCAGAGACATTCTTTTTTTTTTAATTCTTCAAATTAAATATGATGTGATCAAGCCAACTAAAGTGCTCTGTTCGCACTTCAGTACTTCCTCCTTAATAATATACTGGCTTTACAGTTATGGTGTCAGGGAAGCCTGAAAATTCACAAATTCGGATGCTGTGAAATTTCAAAGACCTCCTCCTCCAGCTAAAAGTGTCATCTCATCAATTTCGGCTTAAATGTAATCATACACCACAGCACTACACTGCCAGAAGATTTGTCAGCCACTGAAAGAACTGCAGCTTCTAGGCAGGGACACCTGAGACTTGTGATGAAATATGAGGATAAACAATTTAATGAATAAATAATTAACACATAATTAAAGCATTATTAAAACAGACTTGCATTAGCTATGTGTATACTGCGGCTCTCTTCATGCCTTTCTGAGATCTAATAGGCCTGACTTGGTAACTTTTTTCATCTTGTGTGCAGATCTTTGCCATCAGTAAGTTAAAAGTAAGTTGTTGAACAGACTAGAGTCTTTTGAACTATTATAAATTAACACGCATATAAACTGTAATCAAGACCCAAACCCATTCTTTTTCAAATTGTCATAGATTACCAGAGGTTACCATAGATTAAATTATCAAGATTACCATAGTTAACTAAATTTCTTCCTATTTGCAAAAACTCCTTTCCTACAGAAATATCGTTTGATTCAGAGCTCACCCATCTACAAATAAGGAATATCAATATTACAAAGAACTAACTAAAGCTGGTGCAACAGATTAAGTTCCGCAAGACCTAAATTGCAATTTCTGCGTATGCACAAGTAATCAAAAATGATTTATAGAGGCCATGAAACTATGAGAACCTCCCATAGATACTCTGGACATCAGAAATGGGGAGAGGCAGATTTGATGAAGTGCAGGAGTGTTGATGCTCTTTCACCATGAAATTAAGCAGAGAAGATCCTGACAAGTTGCAGTATCTCTGCCTCCATAGAAAAAGGGCTAGTACACTTCTGCTCCTCACTGTGAATAGCATATGTGCATATATGTATTACATTTCTCACATTCTGTGGCAATGTGGAAACACAGAAGAAACTGAAGAGGTGTCTAAAACCTCCTCCACTCCAAATCAGTGTGCACAAGATTGCTTCTAATCCTGTCACCCAGGAACTGTAAGGACTGAGTCTGTACTTAGCCATACACAGAAACTGAAAAGGTGAAAGACCTTTTGTGGTCCCTTGCAATGTCAAATCAGCCACCAATTCCCTGAAGTTTTCTGTACCAATACTTTTTTTCCCTGTTCACTGCCTGATTTTCTAATGAAGCCAGCTGGTTGCTACATTTATTCCTGAGACTTCATTACTTGATAAGTAAACCCTGGAGTTTGACAGGTACTGATAGTGGGTGAACTCATACATTTAAAGTGCAGAGAAAAGTTTTCCAAATTGGTCATAACTGTTTAGTCCACAAAATATGGCTTTGTGAATAAATGTCACTGTAAAAGTATTACACTTTGAAGATCTGAAACCTGTATAGCAAAACTCATAAATTAACTCACCTACCAACTACAAGACATAAAAAGGAACTGTCTGAGCATGCTTCTATCACATATGCTTTTTCAAGCCTACACATTAGTACTGAAGAAAAACTTGTGCGATTCTCTGTGCTTGCCAAAAGGAATACTGTGTGCTAAATACTGTCATACTGCTTGTGCTATTGCATTTGTCTTGTAATCAGATTAAATATTAATTTCATAGGGGTAAGAGTTCTTTCTGGATCTCCAGAAAGCCCCAGAATAAGCTATAATTTATCCTCAACCTACAGCATTTTGTTTGTTTGTTTCGGGTTTTCTGTTTCTTCCAGTAGCAGAATCAATATATTTGCCAACATAGAGAGAATGGTCCTCAACAGAGTACCTGGAGAGAGGGCACCTTGTGATGGATGTTGCATTTGATCTTGGTAGCGGAAAAGTTGATGCACAGTAAAATCTTCTTATGTTAGTAAAATGTTTGGAATAGCTTGCATAAGGCCTGATGGTCTTTATTTTCTTCAGAACCAAAGGGCACCAAACTGACATATTTTTCCAATGAAAGAGGGTGAAGCATCCATGTGGATTACTATTTTAAGATATGATCTCACAATTTTCCATGTAGAATGGGAGCTTGTACAGTACTGACTTAGAAGCCACCTACAACCTCTTGCTTTCTTGACTGTGCATCTTTTGTGAACTGAAGATAAAAAGCTATACCTTCTTTTTAGCTTCAGTAAAGATTCATGAAAGCTATTTCTCTGAACACAACTTCTGTAACTTTTCTGAATGTGATTTTTGAACATAAAGGGAGATAAATTCAGTCATTCTGAAAAGTGGAAGGAATCTGTAAAAAAAACGCAGTAGCTATAGAAAAAAATTAAAATGGCTTATGAGACCTGCCCCCTCACTTATGTTTGTAATCCAGAGAACAGATAGCACAAACATCTTGGAAAAAAAATTATAACTATTTCACAAGATTGACGGTAATGTATTTGCTAGAGTTGGTTGCAAATCCCTGGCAAAACAAAGATCTGACGGAAAATGCTAGATCACTGAGTCTGAAATGTTTCATTCAAATCAATGGCAGGAGGGATTTCTGAGGGATTTGCTCCAGAGCGCCAAATCCTGAAAACTGCCAAGTCCACGACTCAAGGACAGACATACCCTCTCATATAACGCTGCAGATGCAAAAAAATCTGCATTCAGTCATTGCAGCTTAGTTTCACAGCTGCTAAAAACAATGATTTTGACAAGCACAATAATTTCATTGCGCAGCTGCAGTATCCAAGGCTATTTTGGGTCACCAGAAAAATAATAAAAAAAAAACCTCCAAACTTTATTGTTTCATCCTGATTTGGACACACATCAT
>VZTL01029963.1:0-28090 GCA_013400535.1 Scopus umbretta
TAAAATAAAATAAAATAAAATGACACACTCAAATGCTGAAATGGCCAGTGAATGAACCCTATGTTCACAGTCTTCTTTTTCAACTGCTATGATGTGTAAGAAGGTGAAGTGCTATTAAGCTAGTTTACAACACCAGGCAAAAGTGATTTTCTGCTTAATAAGGAAATATCTAGTAATTGGTCATAAGGCAAATGACATTAATAAGCAGGCCATTTGGCTTTAAATGAATGCATCATAACCCAGAGGGTTTTATCTGCATCAGCCTTCGCTCTTTAAGAGGTTTTCATTTCAGGAGTGAATCAGTGCTAAAATTATAAACTAAGGATGAAAGAATATATTGGGAGATTTGGAAGCCAGTCAACTACTGGAATGAAGAACCTTTATACACTTTATGCACAGCTTTGCAAGCTCAGGACATCCTGGTTCAATATTCCCTTGGAATATCTCTTGGACATTGTGAACAAAAGGAGGGCTAAGTCTCAGAAGATTAAATCCCTACATTCAGAACTGAAGGTAGAGAATGGCAATTGTGTAGACTAGAAGCAACATAGAAGATAAGAATTGAGGAAACGAGAGGTCTCCATGTGGAATTACTTAGCTAGTGATGCCCAACACCCTGTGGAAACAAAGATCTAACAAAATTTTGTTTTGAAAACAAAATAGATTAAAAAACTTACTAAAAATCAGCTTGCAGCAGTTTATTTCAGTTTTGAGCAAGTATAATCTCAAACAGTGAAAAATGTGTCTAGCACATTTGCATTGGTGGAACTCTGCTGTTAACTGCCTCTGGAGGCCTGAACTAAGCCAATGATTTGAACCATATTTAGTATATTTAAACAAGACCTGGATGCTTTAAAGAAAGCATTTCTCAGGTAGTGGTTCTGATTCATCGCTCAGCTCCTTCAAATCCCTGTGCTCCATTTATGTTTACTTACTTGTCTACTAGCTGCATAGATAATTTAGGCTTAAATAATGTTATATTAAGGAAATAATAAGAAAGAAACCCAAAACCCAAATGTTTCAAGCTCACATAGCTCTTTGAAAGTTTCAACTTTACTTTGCTAGTAAATGCCACTGGAAAGTAGAGGGAAACATAATATTTCCGTGTGGCATGCTAGTCATCTAAACTCTTCCCTGCCAGCTCTCTTCAGCCTGCATAGTATAAGCCACAACTGTTTAATTATCATGTGTTCTGCCAAAGGTGCAGTCAAGGGTGTTTATAAGTAAACAGAGACGGTAAGCCAAATTTCATTTGCAGATCAGACACGCCTGCTAGCAAACAAAGCCAAGGTTTTAGGTACAGATGAGATCAGTAGTTCTGTCCTCCAGGGAAGGCGGCTGCACCTCAAAAATTAATGAGCAATTTTTCAAATTGATGTTGTGAGGTAAACTAGTTATTTTCACAATTAAGTGCTTCACCAAGCATTTAGGAAACGGTAGTTTCTCATTGGACAACCAGTTCTGAGGTCCAACTGGAGAAGATACAACGCAAACCCAAGGTTGTATCAAATCTGCTTAACCACTGCATGAATACCATTGGGAAGGACATCTCTTTGCAGGGCAGGGAGAGGACATGCCATATTACAAAGACACTGGAATCCAAGCTGGGTAGTTTTCCTGGCCACAGTAAATAATTTTTCTTGCTGGTTATAAAGCCAACATTTAAACTACAAATCTTGCTAATAATTATTGGTTATTTTCCTTCAGAGTCCTGCACTGGTTTATAATAATAATCAATACTTATTTGTTCCACTGGTGGGGAAATGATGAGGCAACACACAAGATTGGTCTTGATACTAACCACAGGGTCAGCAAATACATGCTAGCCCACTTCTTACCTCCTAGCCTACCTCCAAGACGGTTTCCTTTTTCCTTTTCCTCTGTGATGGCGCCTTCCCTGTCAAACTTTTTCCTAAGCAAAAGTCTTCCAGAGCCCCCTGCCAGGCTGGCTATGGCTTTCTTGCAATGCATTGCACATGCCAGCACAGATGCCAAGAAAATGCAACATATATTTTTGTAAGAGGTAGTATATGTGGACTTGATGAACTGAACTCACAGTATGCTGTTTGAATTTAGGTAAGGTTTTATTCCTTTCCCAGCCTTACTATGTACTACCAGATAATCAGTGCTTATGTATGGGCCAATCCTGTAATCCTAATGCAAAGTTCCCTTTCAGGCCAGAGGGAACTTTGCCTGCAAAAAAGCTGCACTTTTGCCCGCAGTCAGACATTATTAACCATTTCCTAGAAGTTTTCAAAAAGTTCATCACAAACCAGTAGCTTAAAGCATTAAATTGCAGCTACTGTGAGGGGCTTTACATATTGCATCCCATAATATGCTTGTTACACGTATCCAAGACAGACAGAATGTCCTGCTGCATTTCCTGCAATCAGAGGTGGAAGTGTGTCCATGCTGGAAACCAGCTTAAGTAAAACTATTCCTCCACCAGAGTAAATACTACTTTTGTTGTTACTGCTTCCTGTGCTGTTTATAACAGGAAAGCTTTTGTAGTGTTTTGTTTGGATTTTCGTTTGGATTTTTTGTTCATCTATATAGCAAAGAAAACACAAAGTTTAAACTGACGTGATTTGGAGCAGATCCCAAGTTTCATGTTAAAAAAAAAAACACACACACACATAGAAAACAAATACAGCCCTAGCAGACAGAAATGAAAGACCAGCTATCCCTGTTATGCTGAAGACATACACTTTTATTACATTACATATGATACAAGTCCTAGCTGTCAAAATCCTCAGGAGCACCTAAACAGATAATAAACAATCAGTGAAAGACTTATGGCTACATGTTTTTCATAGTATTGGAAATCACCTGGGAAACATATTTTAATGGAAAATACAGCTTGATGGAGACAAGCCTCATAGATTTATGAAGAAACTGCAGCACAAATCAAGTGGAGGGTTTAGCTTTCCAAAATGATATGGAAGTGCTACAAAATAGCACCAAAAAAAAAAAANNNGTGCAAAAAAAAAGACCAAAAAAAAAAAAAAAAAAAAAAGGAAGAAAGGACGAAGAAGGACAAGCAAAGAGGAAAGAAAGAAGTGCCCTTCTAATGATTTATGCTGTAGAAAAGGAATATGCCTACTTGTGATCCTGTTACCCTTACTGCTCTTTGTGATTGTTATTCTTCCCCTAAGAGAAGTGGTCATGTTACATACTGACAGAAAGTTACACCTCTTCAATGTGATTTGTCCACTTAAAACAACATTTATCATGTTGCCAGTTTATAAATCATTTAGGCCAACTAGATTAAGGCTATAGGAAGCCAGCACCCCTAACTGATCCTCATGCTAGATAATTTACAGACCTGCATTTGTTTACACTAAACCTTATCAGCCAAAATAGTAGAGTCCAGTGCCAGCTGAACTCCAGTTCCTTCATCTGAGTGAGAACACAGGATGAGGTGCAGTTTTAACACAGTGGGAGACAGACACCTGCTTTAAATGAAAATGTACCTGCATCAGTCCGCACCATGCCAATGCCCTGGAAGGCTTCATTAACATGGACGGCTCTTCGTCTACACTCTAGAGGAGCGGAACCTCTACACTGAAATAGGAGACAAGCTGAAGAGCTTCAAGGTTAGCTCATATTTTATCTATTTTGTATATGAGGATGTGGAAAATGTCCATTTTTAACCTATGAAAATACACTGCCCCCTTGTTGAATACACACAGAAACGAGCCACACTGCACTCTTTGCTCTATGCTCATCATCAGTTCCAGTAAACTGAAATTGTCAAACTTGAAATTGGCCTTTTGTCCAATTAAAATACTTCAGACATTAAGAGGAGGCTGAAATACCAGCTGGGATACACGATACAGCCCACACCACTGTATACAGTTACAGACACACAGCGGGTGCCAGGCACCCGCTCACAGTATGCTTCACAGACATACATGCAACGAGACAGCTCGTACACAGAATGCAGCCTGCAACTAAAAGATGGGATTTTAATTTAACTTTGAGTAAAACCTCCAAAACCACATTTCTTATAGTGCTAGGAGATAAAAAAAAGTCTAAGCACTGAAAAAGAACAAGCTTTGGATTCAGAAGATTTCAAACTAATTGAGAAGCAATCAATAACCTTAGGCCTGATGATCTTTATGTAAGAGACCTAGCAGAAAGGAAGAGGAACTACAGAGAAAACTTTGGTCATTTTATGTCCTTTGCCTTAGAGGTAATTTTTTAAATCCACAAGGAAAGCTATGTTAGTCTGTGTAAAACACCAGCCAGCCAAAGCTCTTCTGCAGAATCTTGTAATCTGAAGCTCTTCAATGTTTTGTGACTGTTGTTGTTTTTAAAACAGCAAACCCTTAGAAAGTGAATTATTCTTAATCCAAACTATAGATGACAAATTACAGGAACAGTATCACCCTATTCACCTTAGAAGATACGGGACACCTGGCTTAGACACTCTTCTCCACACAGCATCACAGGCCTCACTTCTGTTTTTAATTATAGGCACATGGACAAAGGGATCAGTTTAACACTTAGAGTGGGTCTTTTAGTGATGCTTATGCACAACCGCCTTTAACAGATCATTCCATAATATAAAGTAAGCTATGTCTTGTCGCGCTTATCTTCACAACTGGGGCCTGTGCTATTTTCAGTCATCACCATTGCTCTTCCTTCTGCACCTAGTTGATTTTCATTCCTCCATTGCTTTGCTGTCTTTCCTCTCTTTGGCCTCCTGCAGAATCTTCTAAATCCCAGGTATGGAATTCAGTCCTATGCTCTTCTTGACAACACCTTCTAAAACACCCAGCACTTAATGCTAACACCACTTCGCCAAGGAGTTTTTCAAAGGTGTGGAGATTGCTTCCTAAGGAGGTAGCTGTACAAAGATACTTGTCTACCTCTGACAGCCTGTCATGGAGAGATGCTAATATTTAACACTCACCAAGGTTAAAAAGAATCTGGAACTACACACTGATTTTTCAGAAACAGCTACTGATTTGGGAGCAACCAGTTCAAGATGCCCTGGACTTTTTTAGAAGTACTCTGTATAATGCCTTGGCCTCATCCCTTAACAATTAGAGAATATTGAATGCTGACATGTGTATTGGGATATTTACTGTTTGGGTTTGACCTTAAATGAGGGCTATCTGTAAAAAATTAACAGAACCATAATAAGCGAGGCAAGATAACTCACTTCTCTGCTGAGCAAGAGAAGGGAACCCAAACAGCTTAATAAGAAAGCTTCCCTTCAGCAAGAGCAACTCTTCTTTGAAGAGTGGTGGTCTGAGACCTCTAACACCTTAAGAGTTTAGCAAAGGCCCTCCTGGATCACCGCAGAGGGAGAAGTGGCCAGTCATAAAAAAAAAGACATGCATGAAGTGTTTGGTATGTTAACTTTTTCTTTAGCTTCTGTTAAATCAAAGGCAAAACGGATTTTAGGATGGATGGGTGCCTGGTCACCATGTACTGCTGGTGACGGACTCTTGAAGAAAACTTCTGGCAGAATGACCTCAAGCAGACAGGCCAGGACCTGATCTGGCACAAATGAAAACCTGTTTCCAGGGGTGAACGTACATCTGATACCCAAAAGGAGATACTGAGACAAGGGTAGGGACAGAAGTACAGCTTCTCGCTAATCATGACCCTGAGCACTCACAAGCCAGGCAACATCAACAGGAGCCACTAGAGACCAAGTCCTCCAAAATGAGCTTTTGAAACATGAAATATACGGGTTTACAGATTCAGAGCCTTTGCCTGTCATTAGCATTATCTGATTCTGCAGAATATGAATCCACAATATTTGTATAGGCTAAATACGACGAGACAAGAAGAATGAGCTGCTGGGCAGCATTTGCCAAAATTGTCTCAGATAGTGGGAGAAGCCCTCTCTAGGGAAGGCTTTCTGGCTATATGTACCAAAAAAAGCCTGCTAAACCAGATTGTAAAGATGTTGGTGTTTAAGCAACAAATTAAAGAACCCACAGCTTCTGTGTCATTCTGCAGAAAACAGCTTGCGGTGTTTTGCAATGTAGAAAAAAAAAATCAGTTCTAACGAGTTTTATACCAAAAGCAAAACTTCTAAATTTAGAAACCTTTGAATTTAACACATCATTGAAGATCTTCTTGAGCACTGACGATTTAATGGCACTTTTGACCAGAGTTAGAGCACATAGTAATTTCCATGACAAGAACTCCATTCTCTCTACTGAATTCCTCCATTGCTCTCCTTCAGCACAAGATAATTTTGCACTTCCCATACACAAAACATTGCATGGAGCCAGTGCCTCTGATCCAGTGTGCCACAGCCCAGCCCAGAGGAACTGCCCTTTGATGGTAGGTAGATAATAAAGTGGAATAATCTGTACAAATTTGGAACCCTGGCTCCACCTTTGAAGAACACAAGAGGGGCTACAGAAGTTTTAAAAACATAAATGAGAAAGAGAAAAGAGAGAGGGATAAAAGTATCCAAACACAAGCATAATGGAATAACTTCTTTTTTTTTTTGTAGCAGTAGAAATCACTGGATTTCGTTTCACAAAGAAGTCATACAATAAAATCATTAAATAGATGCACTACCCGAGATGTTTAACATTAATCTAAACTCAGCTTAACTGCACTGGCTTCATTTACACTCCTCTGTACTTGTACCAGCTATGAACAGAACTGAACCCAGGAGTTTAGTAGTTTAAATTAATTTAAAATAAATGCTGATATAAACAAACTGCCATATGCTTAGTCTGCAGCTCTGTTCCTAAGTTTTTCTAGCATCTTACTTCCCTTCATTATATTCTTACTGAGCTTTTTTCTTTCATATGGAAGGTATTTCTGAACACTGAATGCCAATGAATTACAAAAACTGCCTCTTCTAATATTCAGACCACAACTTTGCCCTGGATTGAAGGAAGCTCCCTCATTAGGACAACTGGTGTTAGAACAAAAATAAATGACCAGATGAACAGACAAATGCAAGCGAAAGGGGAAGGCACCACTCTCCAGTGGTGATTGCTCAGGGCCTGACACCGCTCCTCTGAAGCTGAGCACGTGCCTGTCCCTCCTCCACCCATGTCCACACTCCGGCTGGGGCCCTCAGTTTGTGTCTGGAAGTGGACAGAGGTCACTCGTCACAGCGAATCTAAAAAACTGGTGTTCTGCTCTACCCCAAGCAGCATGGTCATCCAGGAAAAGGGATGCTAAAATCAAGTGACTTCTAATCAGGCCCACTGAGAAAAGAAGTGGTGCATCAGACATACCAAGGGCAGTGACAGCGCTCAGAAGGATGAAATGCAATCAGCAGTAGACACGAGTTTGTGTAAGGGAGCAAAACTTTTCACCAAGGATCTCTGCATTAGTAACTGAATCTAGTAATTTGAATTTTAATTTATCATGTAATAGGAAAATTTCTTGTGAACCTTTTCCATGGGCAATAATTTCATAAGAGAAATAAGTAGAGCTCTATTAATGAAGAGTTTTAAAAAACAAGACTTGATAAAACTCTAGGGAATATATATACACACATACACACTATAGGGAAAAATCCTGTTTGGGAACAGCCATTATCAAGTGACCTCCCAGGTCTTTACCACTTCCATTTGCACTGCTTTTAAGACCTTAGCACTGAAATGCTGTACAAAGTGACACCAGTTTTTCCACTCATAACTGAGCTAGAAAACTATTCTGTAACAGATATGAAATTAAACATACCTCACAGAACAAGAAAAAGGTTTTGCTTTGTTTCATCTTATTTTACCAGTAAGTCACTGCTGCTTGGTTTAACAACAGACAAGCCTTCTTAGGTGATGGGAGGAATGAAAAATGTGAGCAGTAAAGAACTCCTGATCATTGAGGAGATATTTGAGACACAGAGCTTGATTAACTCCTAGCTAAGAGACAGAGGAGAATATTGTTGATTTTTGCCACTGTGGTTCAGCATAGCAAAGATACACACAAGATGCCAATCTTGCATCTGGATCTGAATTTCAACAGCCACAGCTGAGTGGAGGTTGACATTTAATTTGTCAAGATTTTTTTTTGTAATTGGTTAATACTAATACCCACTGTAATTCTCAGGCTGCCTTAACTGAACTTAAATTTCCCAGAATATCACATCACACAGCTTAAAGCTACTACAGCTACTGTTTCACTGCTGAAACAAATGCACAGCAAAAATATCATCATCTAATACCAATTCATAAATACACCCCACCTATACATGTCCACAGCGAACACATGAATTTTGGCTTAATGCTTTCCAGATCAAAGTGCACCAGATCAAACAGTATTTGTTATGGCAAAAAGACATGGAAGAAATGACCTTGCGCTCTTCTGAGTAAAAGGAGCCCACTCATCTCCACAGCACCTGTAGGGATGGAAGGGAGTGAATCACTTAGATTACTCAGGCCAAAATTCACCTGGGTCTAAGTTGGTGTGGTGCCGAACACATGTGCCTGAAAATCTGCCAGATTGAAAACAGCAGTGGCAGATCCTATTGCAATCAAATTTAAAAGCAGGAAGGCTTAGCAAAACTCAGATCTTAATTCAAACCTTTCCCTCAAACCCTGAATTCTAGGTCCGAGCTTCTGGGTTGGATGCATGTCTACTCCAAAAAGATCAGCACGAGACAAAACCTAATGCTTCACCCTCTTTACAATAGAAGATTATTAAGTATCTGTCACCTGGAAATCATGCCTCCTTGGGACAATCTCTCTCAGTGGAAGCTGTTACAGGTGTCACCTTCACAGGACTTTCTGCTTGCCATAAGATATCTACTACTGCTCATCAGCCTTTGGTGTAGCATCTCAGACTTCTGAAATGCACAGAGGCAGGACAGGGAGAAGAACTGAAAGTTAAGCTAATATTCAGAGGAGAAGTTTTAAGAGGCGATTCCCATTTGGTTGCTACATAGTAGAGACCAGGTGCACAAAACAGGCTTGAAATGTGTCTTTCTTTGAAACGGATAACAATTGTTTAAACAACCTGAATGTAAATGGGAATTAAATACTTTCCTGTGAGTTAAAACACTCCTTCCAACCTCTTCAGTTTGGCCTCCCTAGATGTCAAAGTGTTTGACAGGTTTTAGGTCTCTTGGAGATCTGAGTGCTGACCATAGACCATTTATCAGCCAGAGGGCAAAAATAAGTCAGGGAGAAGAGCAAAACCTCTTGTAATAATTAATTTGAATTCAGCCTAAATGTAAACCATAATGAAGATTTCCAGTAGGAGAAAAAGCAGCCAAAGAATTGATGAAATACAAAAATTTTTAATAAATTAGCACTCTGCAAGTACTCCTCAATCCAGCAAATTGGAAAAGGATGTGCATTTTGATCACCCCTTAGTCCAGCATTGTTCGTTATGAGGGGAATGGTCTTGGTTCATTATAAAGACTATCACCAAAATTTCAAAATGTCTGGAAACCAGGTTTCTAGCCCAAATTCAACTTTTACCTTAACTCAGCAAAGCAAATAAGATGTTTAAATGCTTTACTGAAAAACAATCTCTGAAAAGTACAGTTTAATTGATTTACATCTGATAAACCACCAGTGGTAAGGGATTGACCAAACATCTTCAGTTCACCTCGGAAGAAACACAAACAACATTTTCTGAATTAGACATCTCTTCTGGTCCAGTCTTCGTAGAACAGACTCCCTAGCAGACCTTTAAAATGTTTCCTGCATACAACTGCGTTAGAAATGTCACTAAAATAGCCCCTTCACAGCTGTCTCTGTCTGATCCTCACAAAATCTATTAAGATAAAAATCAGTTAAAATTTGAGATAAGTATATAGTTAAGTGAATTCAAATAGTCTTATTAGTTTCTGTTCTCAAAGAGAATTCAGTTAGAATGAATCTATCCAAGTTCACCATTTGTTGTTCATCAACCCCAAATTACACAATCTTGAGCCAATTAAGAATCACTGTACATATTTATTTTCCCTTAGGATTTGTACCTCTGTTATGTGATGATGGAGAGAGAAAGAACCAAGATCATTAGGAGGGCTAAAATGAGAATATTGCAAAAGAACAAGAAAGCCCTCTACTATTAATTTTACTCATAGTCTCTTAGTACAGTCATATCCTCTGAAGTTAGAGGCACACATATACAATCTGGGAAGTCTTCCAGATTTCTTTTTAAGGAAATGAAGATCTCAACACTGGCTGCATTAAGAAGGATATTTTTGGTTTTCCACAATGCCATCAGCAGTGCTGAGTAGGGCTCTGAATACATACTTGGAAGTTGTGCAGTATGTAGCTCTGTTCTTGTAGAGCTAAAAAAGCTGTCATCACCATACCAAGTACACTATGCATCCAGGTTTCCCAACAACTGTGCTAAATCACATGTTTGTGCATTGCTCTACAGCAAAACCCATCACAGAGCTGGCCACTTACAGCACAGCTCTAATCCAGGATGTGAGCTTTCAATATTTTTTTAAAACGAAAATACAGCTATTTTTGATAGTTATTTCAGCTATTTTGACTGTGAAAACCATCTTCAAAATGCGCGTTTATTACATGAAGATATTTTCACTGATAACTACAAAACCTAAAGAATCCCCAGTATTTCCCAATACTTACTTCTCCATGTAGCAGAAGTATTTGGACAATGTGCTAATGCCATAGTCTGAAATTGCTTCACGTTCCTCAAGTTTCAAAATTCTCATTAGTTCTTCTCTTGAGCGCCCAATCCTCCAACATTCCCTATCATAACTGCTATGAGGTATTTCCACAAACTGAGAATGAATATATAAAGTAAATAAATAATAATAATAATAAAAAATCCATGGGATTGCATCAAACAAATGAGAGTATCTAGAAATCTCTGTACCTTAGGAATGTACCTTTGCTGTGTGATGATCGAGACAGAAAGAATAAAGATCATTACAAGGGCTAAACTGAGAATGTTGCAAGAGAACAAGAAAACCTCATCTGCTGCATTGTTTAATTGACTTATATGGAGTTATACTGATTTACACAGGTAAAGACTGCTTCACTCAGCTGAACTAGCAAAGATCATGACACCAAATGCAACGTCAAAATACAATATTCAGTACATACGACATTTGCTTATGTCAGATTTGAGAATATCTCCATTTCAGAATGTGAAGAAGATACCACTAAACTGCCAGGGTGTCACAGAACCCAGGAAGCTTGCCACTTGTCCACAGTGGAATGTTTGGGATTAAAAAATTTATTGTGAATAAATTAATGAAGTAATATAAAAATTGACAGCTCAGCTATAACATCTACTCATCCATAAAAAAGTCACTCCACCCAGCTGAGTGGGTGAAGTAAATTTTACAAGGTTGAATTAATGTAGGTACTGATGGAAATACAACCTTTTTAATCAGCATAATTTCAAAATAAATTCTTTAGTAATAAAAAATTAAAGCACACATGCTATAGCAAGTGGAGTGAGATGATCTGGATTAATAAACCATGGCTGTACTTTGTTAGCGGGCCTGCTCCATTAGCCCCTAACATTCTTCTCTCCCACCTGCAAAGAAACTTATAGCAAGTTGCATAGAAATCTGGCTTATGCAACAAACAGGTTTCTGAGCCAGTATTCAAGTGTGTTTGAAACAATCTGAAAAAGTTCAGTCTATATTGAGTCATTTCATTTTTCAGTTCAAAGCTTGCACAAATGACACATCAGGGGGAGGAGGTACCAAACATTTGAATAAATTTTCTAAGAATCTGAAATTAAAAAGATCACATCAAGAAAGCTCAGCCTGTTACTAGCAAAGGACAAAAACGCCAACTCAACAAAATTAAGCACCAGCTGAACTTTAAGCAGAAATTTTCTTCCAAGATATCAGGTGTCCAAAAGGAAAACATGCCATCTTTACTGACATGTAAAAGCAGAGGGAAAACTGGTAAGAACTCAGAATTTTAAACATACAGGTGCCATGGGAAAACATGAGTCCTGTGTAACTGCAAGTCCTAGTTTAAGAATAAACCCACTTTAAATAAGAAGAATATAAAAATACAGAAACCCGGTAGTTTATTGTGTATCTCCCTCCTTCAAAGGAGTGTTTTGTGAATCTTTTTGTTCACCTAATGGCTACAGGTATGAGATGTTAATGCTGTTCTGACCCTAGTGCACATCAGCACCTTGATAATAACATTTCTGTGTCATAACCACATTAGAGCTGCAAATGTCCATGCATACACGTTACACTGGGGCTATTCAGCTGCAGCAGGATTACAGTGCAAATTGGTTTGACCTATGTATGTAATTTTACTATCTTCACAGGGATGCATTCTCTTCTTGCTGATATGCTCAGTGATTATTGCTCATCTTTATCTTTTGTGCTTGTTTGTTTGCTTATTTAAGTGGTAGCGGCGTAGTGACCATGACAAATAGCTTGGAGGATTCCAAACAGTTGAGTATTTTCTCCTTTAGCATCTTTATAGCAACTCTTTAACAGCAGCTTCTTCATTCCTATGTCTTGAGAACACTGCCTTTGCTCTGGGGTTTTTTCTTCCCCTGATATATGTGCATCACTCACCCCAACACTCTGACTTCTCCAGTCCCTTGATGGATCTGCTCAGGGACTATCCGAGAACACATCTGCCAACCAGAGTGGCTGCAGTGGCCTGTTAAGAGCTACTCTCCTTTTCATTCATTTACAATTAGCTATTGGTGATGTGTTTTAAGAATGAAGCTCTGAGCAGACCACTCAGAGGAGATCAGACAGGAAAAGACCCTTCGCAAAGATGCTCCAAATGTCCTTAGCGGCTGCTAACATAAACCTACACGCTGCTGTCAGGAAACTCCTGTGTTTTGGCTCTCCTAGGCATAAGTTTTTCCACATGGAAAGCCCCTTGCCTCTCTGATTGGCAGGAGGAGGAAAAAAACCCAACCAACCAAACAACAACAACAAAACATGTTCACAGGGCTGCTGTATTCAGAGAATAAATAGTGCACAAGGAGGAGGGCAAGCATTTTTGTTTAGTTTAAGATGACTGACCTTAGTTATGACACTGAAGCAGCTACACAAATTATGTTTAACATTGCAGCTTCATGTGTATTCAGAAGCCAACCTTAAGTTAATATAGTGTATTTTCAAAGTTACTGTACAGTGCGTGTTTAGAACTCCAAATGGAAGCCATTCCCTTTGCTCAGCATGTGAGATAAACCTGGTAAATTAGAGATTTGTTTATATTCTGAGCAGGTAACAAGAAAACAACATACCTACTGCAGTTCGAATATTGCATTTCAAAAGTGGACTACAGTACATTTGCACTCTGGTATCATATTTACATTTGTAACTCTTGTGTATTCTGCAAGTAGCAGGAGTAGTTGCTCTCTAAAACCTTTTGTAAAAGGAATAGCATTTCTACAGTGATTAGACTTGTTTAGATCATCTTATTAAATTCAGAAATCACAATTCATCTGCAAACAGATGTGTTTCCCCAAATCTATATGCACTAGGGTTTTGTTGATATGCAAAGTCTAAACAGGGAAACTTTAACCTCTGATTTTACAAAACCTGCTTTGAGCATAATTAGGTTTTCATTGAAGGCACATTAAGCACCTACCAAACCAGGGCCCTTATCCATGGCTGAGACCTCCAGACAACTGCCCCCGTATAAATTATAAGTAATCACAATAAAACAAGTTCTCAGTTAATATAACTGCACCCTGCTAACTTGGTCAGAACCCAAGGTTACAGAAAGATGCTGAGCCACATCAGCAAGTGCATACAGATGATGGATGAGACGTAACCTTGCGCTATGGAGACCATCTCTGTTATGTTTCATATGTATCCTTCACAGTTCTTACAAGGGATAGTTGCAGCTCAGGAACAAAACCAGCCTTGCTCCGAGGGTATTGTATGTAAAGATTAACAGTGTCAAATGGTGACAGCACTATCGTAAATTCCAAGCACACAAAAACTAAGATGTTAAATCCTATCTCTATAACTTCTGTTCCTCTCAATGCGAAATTCAGAAGGTGTTGAATGGAAGTGATCACAGAAAGTAGTAGCTTGATTGATAAAGTCCCTATCTGGTCATTTACGATCTGGCTGAAGGAGAAGCAGCTTTTGCCAGACAGAAAAGCAATTAATCTGCAAACAAGCTGAGGAACAGCAGGGCTGTGCATTGGAGTCTCAGGCTGCTGGGAGCTCATGAGAGGAGATAAGACTGCAGCCTGCTATTTATTGTACATTTTAATTAAGTGCTTGTTAACGGCAGTTATCTTAACAGTCATAAAATTACTGTTGTAATGCATTTTGTTTGAGGAAAAAAAAAATGGAGGGAGCCGAAGGACTTTATGAAAGCAGTCACAGATTGCTTTCACTTTAAATCAAAGAATAAATTCTGAAGAGGAGGGATGTTGCAATGATCTAAGCCGAGCCACTAATGGTTATTTAATGTGGCCATCAGTGTTTGTAAGTCCCTAGCATACGGAACGTACACAATAGCCTCCAAACCCTCTTTAACACTTATTTGAGATGACAGGAAAAATGAAACCGTTTGTGCTTTCAATGGAAAAGCAATCATTGGTACATTATATTCTGCTTGCCCTATCATGCTAATGCATGGTAAAAATGTCACCAAATGTATTTAAGGACCTGATGGAGTGTTGCTGTTTGATTCCTGTTACCGGGCTGATTAATAAAAATCTTCAATTTGTATGTAAATGCAGTGGGGTTTCATATCATCCGCATACCTGCACCTGGAGAAAATAATAAACTGAAGTTTAATGCAGCAATTATAAGCATTTATGGAACTCTTTAAAGAGGCTGCCTGCCTCCCCTGACCATCAAGATGAGATATTCACAGAGGAATATTACTGATGCTCAGACAAGCAGGGCTGCAGATGGTCCCCAGTGCAAATGCTGCCAATGCAGATTAACTCACCGACTCATACTCACTTTGGTACAACAATGTGAGCTACTTATTGTTAGACAAAAGTGTCATATTTTTCCCTACGTCTGAAATAAAATCAAATTGAACTGTTCTTTGGAGCAGTATGAAGGGTGGTAATTAACATTTCAAATGAGGTGTGTTTGCATCATTTACACTTTTCCTGACATCATTTAATTCCCTTGTGCATATGTTCCCATGACAACATCATCACCACAGATAAAAATTGCATTGGTACAACTGAAACTCTTCAAGATATATGACAACAGATGTTTGTTTATTTTTTTAAAATCCCTCTAATGATCTTCAGACTTTTAACCAGTGACCCCCTAATGGCTGATCCTTAATAAAACAAAGTATGCAGCTATTTGCATCTTCACAGATGGATATTGGAAAGGGTTTGTGGTTTGGGTACTAATGGAATAATAAGTACCACGTAGTGGATATGGTCATGTGGGAGAATACATTACAACATAGATAGATATCAGCTTTGATGTATGCCTATGCACAAGCTCTGCTCACATAGCAATCCATGATTAAGTGCATATGACATAGATGTTCTTAGTTCGTTGTAACCATTTGCTAATCTGCATTTGCAAATTTCAGTGAATGTGCTCAAAATGAGAAACAAACATACTCAACTATAATCCCTGTGAGACACTACATTGGATAAATTATTGTTCTATTGTTTGAACACTGTATTTTTATTGGAGTGCAATTCTTCACTATTAGCAGGGTACCAATGTGTTTTAATGACTGTGATGCTCCTCACAGGTTACAGCCAGAGAATGAAATCAGTGAGCTACCAAAAGCACAACTATAATTAGTCTCTTATTTAATAGTCTCAGACAAGGCTTTAACTTATCCCATCCACAGCCGAGTGCTCTGTTGACACCGAAGAGCTGTTTTTATTCTGCTTCCTATGGTGCATGATCAAGCCACTCTCCTTAAAGAAGTTTAATGGAAGATCACACTTGTTTTTAAGCCAGCCTCCGGCTTGTCACCGAATAATAGTTCTCAGGCCCAGCTGTGGCACATTTGGCTAGCGCACAGCATGTACCGCCTGAAAAGCTGTTCCTCGGCTTTTCCGGGGTAAAAGTAAAATGCATACCCTGCCTAGATTCAGTATTTTAACAAAAAAGCACACCAAGAGTCACTTTTGGGCATGCTCTTTGACAAGTAACTGTTCTAGAGGCAGCTTCCCAGTGTCGTGCATTGACAGATTTAATAAATCCTTACCAAAAAAGCCTCTCCTGCCAGATGTAGCTCTAAATCTAAATTCCAAGCAATATTGTACCTGGTGAGAGAAAAGCATCTGTATTAGAGGTCTCCAGACTCAAAAAAAAAGTCACAATCCATTGTGGGGGGCGTTGGCAATTACCAGCCAAATATTTGTTTGTTTACCATCCTAAATAGCAAGTGTAGATTCAGACAATTAGCAGCACAATAGCATCACACTGCAGAGGAAGAGCTGTACTACCAAGATGCTTCACAGAACCATCAGTCACTACATTCACTGTTAGCCAACATGTCAGACAGAAACTAACCAGCAAGTTGTTTAAAGCAGACCCGATTTTTTGACATGCTCACAGAGATTATCTGCCTTTTAGCCAGGGTTCCATCCAACCTGGTAGAATGCTGATCTGCTCTTGCACCTGCAGCTGGTGAACTTGCAAGGCTTCAACTCCTGCTGTAGTTTCATGTGTCTCCCTAAATACAAACACTGTTACTCCTATACACCACTCTGCTCATCACCCTGTTCTGGAAGGACAGGGGGAAGAAGATGAAACATCATCATTGCCAGATGGACACAGTAACTAAGACTATGGTCTAAACGTTTGATCTAAACCTCATCAAACTAAATGGGAACTGTATTGTTGTTGCCAGCAGACTTTGGATTAGAAACCTCAGGTCTCAACCAATTCCAACTGTACAGCTCTGCCTGCCTCTTAGGGAAAAATCACCCTGGTACCAACACTCTGCCAGTACATGGCTCTGCAGTCACCCCTGCACAGAGGCAAGGAGAGCTGGTACTGCAGAACCACTGAGCTGTGCAGGACTAACACCAATGACAGTCCACTTTGTGTGTTACCAACAGAACTGGCAGCTAAATTCAGATGATAAAGTCTTTATTGCTGGTCAAAACACAAGAAACAGAAAGCTTGCCAGCCAGCTTTCAGATCCCAAGCAGGCTCTGCAGCAATTACTCAAAAAATAAGTATATGCCATCAATACTGAAGGATAAATACGGATACCCACAATGCCAGTTAAATAGAAACACTTCTGACTACATTTGAGGTAAGACGTAAGATTGCTGAAGTCAAGAAATTGAGTTTCAGTTGCAAGCAGGATTACGGAGTTTAAAAAATCGCAGCGGAATTCTAAAGTCAAAGGTATTGGTGATCTTTACTTTCTTCCTCTCCTACTTTGGACCAGAATCATGTTGGTTCTTGTGTGTTAATATCCTCAAAGTCAAAAGAGATTTCATTTTTTGATTTTTTTTTTAATAGCTCTGCCATCATATTAGGAAAATGAATCTGTGTATATTGCTTAAACTTTGCACCTTGCCCTGCAGAAGTAAGGGCAAAATGGGAATGTGAAACATGAAGAGCCCTGCTTCATAGCAGAGAAAATTCAGAATGATCCACCCGGATCACTACATTCTCTGGAAAATGCTTATCTCAGTGCCAGTCTGTGAATAAGTCAAAAGTTAAACAGCATTTTCAGGACGAAAATACTTTTTTTATTTTTATTAAACTTGCACTGGTGTCATACTGTCTTGAAGTCAAATTCATTTTTACCATCTTCTGATACCATTGACCTGGACGAAAATTAGCAAAATACTATAGTTAAGTTATACAATAACAACACGTATAGAGAATACTTAGCTACCACATTTACATGTATATGAATTCTGCTCCAACACACACACAGAATTGACACTGATGACTCGAAAACCCCAGTACATACCAAGATATATTCACAATGTCGTGTCAATAGTAAATACTGTAAATACTGAAAATATGTTCAGAGATTCTGAACAATATTTTGTTGTCATTTTTTAACACACAGCTTCAAAACCCTGCGGTCAGTATCTATGCAGCTTGCTCAAGATAAATCCACATCACAGTGACCTTACAGCAACTTCTTTTTTTTTTTCCCCCCCCATTCTTTCTTATAAAGCTTTTTAAAAGCTCATTCTGCTGCAAGCAGGTTTGCACTGGAGCAGCATGCTTCTTCTTAAGTCTAGTATGTGGCAGGAAGCACAACGGCTTTACAGTTACCGTGCGGAAGCCCTAGCTTCAGCACTGCTGCACCCAACGACTTGAGAGAATCACCCAATCTATTGAACAGAATCACACCTCTTGTACCAACTTTACAAGTATGTGAAGAAGGTTGATCAATCACATTTATGAAGTGACCTGAGAACCTCAGATGAAGGAGACTGTGTGCTTTTGCTTTTCCCTCCCTCCTTTATAACTGCTTACAAAATGACAAATTGGCTTTAGACTGACCTACAGATTTTTGAAACCCTTTACCTACATCCTTGTGTCTACACACACATACATCTACACACCACTTGTTTGCTAATTCTATAAATCTTTCAAGAATCTCAACTACTAAGTCTTAAACATGCAGGGTCTGAGCCTTTGGGCAACAGCCCCAAGCTGTGGTTTGTAGAGTGTATTTTGAGCCGTACATGAAATGCTTGTTGATGGCTCAAAAGGAGCTGGACAGCTACACAGTGATGGCATCTCATTTCTACCTCTTTGGACACCTCGCCAGCTCGTTACACAAGGAAGGGAATAAACAAATAACATAAAGGGAATTTCAGTGTTATTCAGTTGGTGGGAATCAGGAGAAAGCCAGCTAAAAAGTTCTGACAGGCTTCTTAATGTATAGCACATACTGTGAAAAGATCTGTGGTCTCCTGAAGTTCAGTCTCCTATGAAAAAGCTGCTCTGTGAACACAAATTACTTTGTCCAGGGAAAAAAAAATTGTCTTTAAATAATGTACTTAGATATGCTTTGAATACTTAAAAAAAATAACCAATATAATACTGGATCTCTGCAGATCTGCTGGACTTTTAGACAGTAAGTCCATTTTGTACTCATCGCTGGTATATTCTACTGTCCTCTTCACAGCTCATTACAGCTGAGGCCAGCTTCACACGTTTGCATGCTCATCTAGTTATATTTGTTATAACACTGGCGTTTGTAACCCAGTGTAGTACAAGTGTTGATATAGTAACAGCAGCATAAACATGCCCTACTTTTGTACAACATAGGGCTGGCCTACGTGGTAATGTGACTGTATAATAAGCTGCAGTATTCAGGTACACTATTAACTCCACCCCAATTACTGCATGTTCATATGAGGTGAAGTAGCTTACTCTTATATGCAAAACAGAGCAAACCACTTCACACAAATGCACTCATATTGCTTGCTGAGGCTACATCTAGTAGCCTTACCAGGAAAACAAATTAAACATGCTAGGGAATTTTCCAGGGCACCAAGGCTGAGCGGCCCCAAAGAGCTCATGTCTCCTCACCACCAGAGTAAACTGGCTGCTTGCAAACCCCCAGCCCGCTCGAGCTCCCAACCACAGGCAGAAGGCTTCAGCACAGGGTGGCTGGTGGTGGTCAAAAGCCCACTGAGAGCTTCCCAGCATGGTTTTCCATGGGCCAGCGCTTGGGAATGCTCCCCAGCATTGTTTAATTTCCTAGTCAGAATGTAGCCTAAGTGTCTGCATGGGGGAGCAGGGTAAACACCAAAGCTATTTGGCAGTCATTCCTCCATGCGGGTAAGCATTTTTTCACTCCTTGTATGGGAAATATCAGCACATTTGTATCAAATTAATTATCAGCAAAGTTAATAGTAGTGAAACTTGTGTTTAGACAAGGCTTTAAAACTCCTGTCTTCTCCATTCGGAAAGTCGGTTTTACTGTTCTTCTACAGTATTTTCAATGGTTTCATGTGTCATTCCCTGTTGAAGTCCAGGACTCTGTATGGTTTGGTGGAAAAGAATGGGTCTTATTACTCTGAGTTTTATTTTAGTTTTAAATGACCACTGTAAGGATAAATTGCCTTAAAAAATACCTCCAAATCATTAGAAATACTTCCTAACCTTGCCATAAAGATTTCTTTTACCACGGCGACCTTAATGAGAATGTTTCCCTTAAGAATTGTGGAGAGTTTTATGAGAAAGCAACAACAAAACAGTGAGAAACCTTGGCAACATTGAGAAAAAAAAAATCAATAAAAGAAAAAAAAAAAACAACTCTTAGAAAAAAGGCCAATACCAACTTTTAAGATGACCAAACTCTAATATCCTCTCATTTGTAAGTTTAATTTGTTTTCTGTACTATTTTTATCTCACTGAACTGCTATTATGTGAAGTACAGAAAAAAAGGTCTTTTACTTAGAAGAATTCTTGACTAGCTTTCTCCTAAATATGATATTCTTGGGAAAACAGGATATCACTTTAATAGATGGAAAGAACAGTCCACAGCCACAATACACAAAACCTGATCTACAGCCTTAGCTAACCCACTGCTTCACACATGCCTAGTTTTAAGCATGTGACATATTCTCTAAAAGCCACCGATTCCCATCAAACACCTCAATGGACCTAAAAGTGAAGCATCAGTTTGAGCATCCTGCCAAACCTATGCCTAGCATACCATAATACAACCTCAGCCTACCTCCAAAAAACCAAGAGTAAATACAGCATCCCAAGGAACAGCAATAAAGGCATAATCCGAAAGATGGTGAGAAGCTGTCACGGCGATAAAGAGAAAATTTTGGAGAAAATGTAACCTCACTGATATTCACAGGTGTTCTGCGCTCTGTTCCAGAGAACCAGGAGTTCCCTCAGTGGGCACACTTTGCCTATAAAAAACAAAGCCTGACACCCCCCAAAAACACACATGCTATATATTCTTAAATTAGCTAATTCCACTTAAAATAATGATTTTTCTTCCCTCATTTTGCTTTCAAACTATGGTTATCTGTAACTCAAACTATTTGTATTTTGCTGAAGCAGGGACTCTGTTCAAAAACAACACCACGCAATAGCAAGGGCTTTCTGGTTAGGATCAAGTGAGTGGTTTCTCAGGATTCATACAGGTCCATGGGACCAGCTCAGATGTGTCCCATGGTGCTGAGGAAGCTGGCTAACTTCATTATGAGGCCACTTTCTATTGAAAGGCCACGAAGGCAGCCTTCAAACAGCCACGCTAGGCTGGCCTGCATCTTCCCTGCTTAGAACCTGTTCGTGAGATAAAGCTCTGGAAAAGGAAGGCTCAAAAGAAAACTCTTGCATTTTGGCACATTTTCCCACTGCACATTTGTTATTTGTAGACACTCATATTTCATAAAAAATAATGATTTGATGTTTGGATTTTCAGCAAAAATTCAAACATTTTAAATAAATTTTTGTTAAAATTTCTATTTAGTGAAAAGCATTTTTTCCTCTCAAAAACAAAACTCTTCCGTGCAAAAAAGTGTCAAGCTTTTGGCTGACTGACGGTTCTGGGAAGTGACAAGGAAAGACATTCACAGTCCTTTCACTAGTTAACTCATTGATTGATTACACAATTACACCATTTCAAAAGCCATTCTGAAAAAAATGCCTCATGTTCAGTTATATGTTTTGAAATTTGGTGACTGCCACAGGTATATGGCATTTCTTTTTTTAAAAAAGCAAATTACATTTCTGTCTTGAGAACTGATTCCTCTTACATATTATTTGAAGAACAAGTTGTTCCTGAAGCAGCAAGAAAGTTAAACTGTCCAAATAACAAAAAAAACCCTTGACATTAAAGAATGAAACTCCCCCAGTTAGATGTTATTCTGAGCCTTTATTCACAGTAGTATCTTTCAAAGGGATGGAAAGGAGTCGCATCCTTTGTGTCCATGATCTTCCCACTGAGGAATCCAAAGAATTACGCACTGCAGTGATTGTTCCAATATTCTCAGCATCTTGACTAAGACTACCATCTTTTCTACATCACAGATATAACATGGCATAAAATACTGACCTCTTCCAAGCTGAGTTAAATAAATAAGAGAAAGAAGTGGCCCTACAATGAGACCCACACTTTATCAGACCTTAAACATGTCCAAGTAATCGTGATAAGAAGAGAAGTAGAACTCTGACTCTTTATAGTTTTCTACAACTGCCATATCAGGTCTGATACCATATTTGTATTTGAGGTGGAAACCAAAGAACCGAATAAAATAGTCTTACCTTTTGATCCCCTAGTATACAGGCTGACAAGTCCTTTTAGGATGTATACCAGTAGTTAGGATGTACACTGTTTCACAGATCTTTGAAGAAAAGTAGTCTATGTGCAGAAAAGTACTTTTTAAAGTTCAATATAATGACCAACTTTTATTCACAGATCCTAGAGTGCTCTGCAGACTTCATAGACTGAACTATGTAAGCAGGGAACATTTTACCAACCACTGAATTCAGGTATCTCAAGCATGGAAGACAGCAACCATTTAATATGACACCACAACACCATATCTGAGTTGAGGATATGAAAAAACAGGAAAAAATAAGTAGCTATAACTTAAACTAATCACTCAAACTCTGACCATCTCACATTCCTCCTTCTGCTAGAAGCGCCTACATATCTTTAATGAAATGGCCATAATCTCAACATTACGTCTCACTGAGAAAGTTATCATCTTCTCCATCTGGTGCACCTCCCCATTCCCATCACTAGCTATTACATTGATCCAGAAACTGACTCCAAAGGAAAAATACCACTCACTAATTACCATAGAGTGGTGTTCATTCAGCACTTCAGTTTTCCTTGGAGGCTTCTTACCCAAACATTAACCCTCAACCAAACCAACCTCAGCTGTTTCAACATTCTCTTTTTCTTTTTTCTCTCTTTTTTTTTTTTTTAAATATGTACATAAAAAAGAAGAACCAGACCAGTTGCAGTCAGACTTCTTGGCAATTTAACATTTTTAACCAAAGTAATTTATAAATTATGCAAGTGGAATATTTATTTATGTGAAGAATTTTGTGGGTTTTTTTAAAGGTGGGATTGGAACTGCTTTTATGTAGTAAGTGACTGAGAAATCTCTGAATGTTGTCTTGTACAAACTTCACACCAGCAGCAACGCTACAGAACAATTTTGCTTTTGTTGAGGGCATACGTACACTTCAATGAAATACTTTAATTACGAGACAGTTGCTTATATAGCTATGTGAACTGAAAATGGTTTGGGTGTTAGTTTTTGATCTGTCCTAATATAAAAGATAGTGTAATTTAAACATAACAAAACTAGAGTGTTCTTCTCTCTACAGTAAGAGGGGAAAGACACACAGCAGGAACTAAAGGAGGACTTGAAAGGAGCCATGCTGGCCGCCTATCAGGGTCCCCCCTATTTGCATACCAAAGGTACCAGACATCTGGGGGAGAGCCGTCTTCTGCGTTCTGCGGGGCCTGTGCCGAGGGAATTCTCCCCCAGCCAGAAACGGGGCTTCCAGCCCTTTTATGCTGCTCCGGCCTGTTTACCTACCATAACGGGGTCAGAGCACAGGAAGAAATCTTAACCCTACATTTGAGGCAGAGAATGCTGCAAACAGAAGGACCTGGCCACATGTGGGATTCAGTCAGCAGCAGCAAGTCTGGTAACTGGCACTAATGTAAACCCCAAAAGCAGAACAAAAAAGCTCAGCTGCTCCTGCTTGAGTCCTACTTTGAGACTAACGTCACATTGGACAAGTGCTCTGAAACGATATAACAGGCATCACAGAAATGCTACGGGGTTGTTTTTTTTTTTCCAGGCTATTTTTAGAAAATTACCAAAGAGCAGGATGTATACCTCTGCCATGTACATTGTATTTTCCACACATGCATCAATAACACAGTCAGATAAATATGGTCATATGTGAACACACGCACTCAAGAGTGAACACCACATTATTTTTTGTTTTTCTGGACGTTCTTTGGAGATGCTTCCCCCCCCTTCTCTGGCTGGCCACCGAATCGCCACACAGCCTCAAAATGTGCTGCTGTGCTTGGACATCCTCCAACTCTGGACACTCCAGAGTGTAAAGTCAAGTAGAGAAAGGAGGAGAATATAGAAAGATGAAGGGACTGAGAGGAAGGAAACTATCAAATATCACAATCCCAACAAGCTATTACTTTTCTCTGGGATCAGCTAGAGGGTTAGTAATGCCCTTCTAACTCCATACCTCACAACACTAGCAAATTAGTAACAAATTAGTAAATGTAGTAAAACAATGACTACCAAAATGGACTCCTTGCAAGCACAACTTAGAATACTTCACTCTAAAGCTCAAATGAGATACTAAATGAGACTTTTGTAAAATATTGTTTTGCATAGACCGACAACATGAATTGTGCCCAGATATATAAGACTGCAGGGGTTAGGGTGGGCAAATGAACTACTTTAAAGCACAGCATATTAGCAGGAGAGCTGGCCAAGTACTACAGCATTTGAAATTTTTTTTTGAAAGGCAATATTTTGATAAAATTTATCTGCTGTAAAACCAGTTTAAAAACTCCCAGTACATTCATTAATGGAATCCCAGCTCCAGTGTATCAGGTAACATGTCTTAGTAAAACAAAGCATTCCTGTTTTTCAGCCAGCTAATAATCACATTGCATTTGGTACCCCTTAATGGACAAGAACAATTGCTATTAAAGGAACACAGCAATTAAATCACCAGGGCTAAATTGCCACATCCTCCCAGTTAGCTTTAGGAGTGGGCTTTTTGTGATGCAATCTCCACCAAAATTTCTTCATGAAGATTCTCTCGCAATGTGTCACAGGGGGAGAAAGCAAAGGTTTGCTCTCCACCTCTGTTCAAAAGCTGCTCCTATCCTGGAGGAACATTTAGATTTTGGGAGGCCAAAGCTCTCCATTCAGAGGTCCCAGATTGCCACAGCCGACTGGAGCCATCTTTGCCATGATCTCCCCTGCTTTCTTTGAGATAGAAGGACCCTAAAAAAATTAATTTGTTTTGCAAATGTATCATCTTTTCATTGAAACTTTTCTGGTATGAAGGTTCACGTTATTCACCTCTGAGCTCCATCTCCAAGCTATATTCACAAGCATATATGGTAGAAGCTTCCACAGCAAGTAACTGGGGTAGATATCACAACCAAAGTACTCCAGTTGCTGTTCTGAAAGCAGGCATTGAGATCTTCATGTAGATGCACAGATCTCAGAAGCATGATCTGGCCCCCGGACATGATAGGTTTCCTATAAAGAACAGTGTTACTATAATCCCTCTCTTGTCATGAAATATTCAATTTTCTTTTTCATTCTTAGAAAATAAAATGCTAAATTACCCAGTTTAGTAGGTCAATGTCAAAACTTATGATGAAAAAGAATCTTCCTAAGAGAGTTTCTTAAAACCTGTATAATCAGGTTGGTAATGCTGCCCACAGGGAAAACCCATTAGCAGAAATCTCTAGCACATTTCAAAAAGCTAAACCTAAGTGGATTGTGGGTGTGCCTAACTGTTTGTTATATTGCAAGCAGCCCAACTCATCTGAAAGCATTGCTACATCTCAGTGCTTTGGTTTCCTTCTGCACGTACTTGGTGTAGGAATCTGCTAAAGCAACCAGTAGGCTGATTTTATGAAGACAAAGAAAGTAGATTTCATCTTCTTCGCATAACTGGAAGAAATGTTGCAGCTGTTTTAAAGGGTTAAACACTGCTCCTGAACTTCAATACTCAGAAATTCTAGGCACTCTCTTTTTAGAGTACTCTTCCTTCCTTCCTATCCGCTAACACAATAGGGAAAGCTTTGTTATCATTAATCATCTTCAGCGCTCAGGGGATTCTCTTGAGTACAAGCACTGCTGCAGCCTCACTGGAAAAACACACACAGACACACACCAAAGTTTCTGTCCGAGTTCACTTGTGCGGATTTTCATTAGTGACTGGATTTACGAGCTGGGGACATGGTTAATAGTTCGTCTAAAGCCAAAGGAACTAAATCTTTGATAATTATCACCAGAATCAATATTTTCAAATAAAGGATTTGAACTTTTTTTTCCCCCCTTGCACCATGAAGGTCTGCAATCTGGAGGGAGGAAAAAAGATGGATTTTTCAGTATATAACCAAATGATGTCTTACACTGCACAAAAAAAATCACAAGATATTAGAAAAGGTAAGATAAACAGCCTGAACAGAGATCAAAATGTACCAAAAATGATATATTTTTGAGAGAGAATGATTGTGCCTTAACAGAAAGCAATTTACCTAGACAAAACACCTTAAATAGCAGGTACTGTATAGGTTTAGCAACAATTATTTGACTAATTCATCTTGTCAGCCTCCTAATAAATAGCCCCCCAAAAAGCAGCCTGTCTAGCAATTTCTGGAGACTTTGAAGGAAAAGGATATCCTGTAGAAATTAAAGAAAAGCAACATGGCTGAGAAAACATTTGTAAATAAGTCATCAACACTGCGATTAGATCTCTAACTCCTTGATCTAAATGTCTTGGTTTTTTCATGCATTCTGCTACATAAAACTAGTTTAAAAAATTCACTCAGTACAGAAATAAAGACAACAAGCATAGTCCTGATTTCTCAAAGAGGCTTTTTATCTGCAGGTGCAAATTCTGCATTTATTTATAGCTGTTTCCACAATTTAATGCCTGCTCTTCATAAAAGTATAGTGCTAACATTAATACAACCAATTGCCTATCTGAAGCTGGAAGATACAAGGCTCAGATGTGGAGAAGTGGGGTTTTATAACTGTTCAGACAACACTTATGAATTCCCCAAACAATCCAGGAACACTATTATGTAACTAAAAATAAACCAACAGCTTCCAATTGAGAGTCCAGTTTCAGCATCCCCAGTGCAATACAGATTGCACAGACCATTTGTGCTTAAAAATATGTGAACATTAAGTAGTTGTGCAAGTGCATGTCAAGTTAAATGTCCCTACCAATCCGCAAAATGATTATTTTTATGCATAATTGCAGTAACTATGTATGCAGGTTAGGTCCATAGCATTGATTTTACATGCCTACCCTTGTGCTACTACAGTATTGATAATTTGAATCTAATTTATTCTCATTGTTTATACAGCGAACAAGATGCTGTGCGTGTACACAGTGGTCTGTGAGCTAAGACTTTGTGTCTTGTTCCACAGAAATTGCAATCTAAATAAACAACCTGTGCACAGGAGAGTGGACTGGTCTTCACCGAGAGACAGAAGGGAGGAAACAAACCTATGCAACACAAGATGACAGGAACAGTTAGGCAGGGAGATTGAGCAGAGTGCAACAAAAATAACCAGGCACATGACAAAAGTTCCCAGCGAAGGTGAAGACCCAGGACTTGGAGACTTCAGGAGCTATATCGAAATGCTGTACAGGCTTTGAACAGTGGCACTTGTGGGCACATTTTAAATCAGATTTCCATTTATAACAGGGATTTTTGGTGTTTTCCTACTTCAGAAGAATATTGAGAAGAAAAACACAGTAAGGAAGAAGAGGTGGTGGCCAAATAGTGGCAACGGTAACCAAAGCTGTGGACTTATCTAAGGGAGGTTAAGATAGGATCTGGCAGGTTAGGGTAAGAGATCTGACTAGGACACAGTAGGAGATATTAAATAAGTAACAAATTATCTCCCTTCTACCCCTGGCGATGTCTGTTCCCTCACCTACTGAGACATCTCTCCAAAGGAAACAGGCTATGAGGCTGCATTTATGACACACTATTTCGAAGTCTGCTTGGCTTTAACAGGCTTTGGAGTAGGCACACCTGAGATGGGTGGTCTCATCAAGCACAGTATCCTCACCCAGGCACCTTTTATCTTCCAGCCCCCATGTTGTGGAGCCTGTTCTCCCAGATACTTTATCCCATCATTTAAATGCTGCTTTAGACAACATTTTTTTTTCCCTCCTTTTGATTGATGTCCAGCCCAGCACATTATCCCTTCCTTTAAATTGATGTCACTTTCTTTAAGAGCCTAAGCATTACTCTAAACTGTGTTTTAATTGCTATTTATATGTCCCTCAAGTGTGCAGAACCATGAATTGTTCAGCAAAGGCCAGGACATTTTATAAATAAAATCCTCACTTTCTACTGAGAATGATAATATTAGCTGGCAGCATCTGAATACACTTTCAAAGTGAAGATTTTACTTTTACAAGACAAGGCTAAAAACACAGATTGGCGTAAGCTAGTGTGAAACCTGCAGAAAGCTTTCCCCCCCCCCCCCCCCA